>JBAMCM010000769.1:0-71664 GCA_037075145.1 Scaptodrosophila latifasciaeformis | reverse complement strand
TCTGTTTGCTATCATATTATTACGAAAGCTTGCAGTTAAAAGTTTTTATATATTCGCAATAAGGATGTGAAGTTTCGATCTGATCAGACAACTATATCATATAGCTCCCATAGGGCCGATCGAAAGTGCAAAAATCGTTTTAACGTCATAATTTCTTTATCTTTAAAGATATTTTATTCAAATTAAGAAAAAATGTGAACTTAAAAATACTCAGCAGCTGTGCAAAGTTTTAATAAAATTGGAGATCTACATCATATAGCTTCCATAGGGCTAATCGGTCAAAAAATCCGATTTCTGTGTTTTTTTGTCAGAAAACGGGTTATTTATGAACCAATCGCAACCAAATTAAGCATAAGACAGTTTTTAGTATAAGTTTTTAATAACTCCAAATTTTATTGAAATCGGATGACTATATCATATAGCTTCCATAGGGCTAATCGGTCAAGAAATCCGATTTCTGTGCTTTTTTGTCAGAAAACGGGTTATTTTTGAGCCAATCGCAACCAAATTAAGCACAAGACAGTTTTTGGTATAGGTTTTGAATAGCACAAAATTTTGTTGAAATCAGATGGCTATATCATATAGCTCCCATAGGGCTAATCGGACCAAAAACTCCGATTTTTTGTTTTTTTTTTTTTTTGTCAGAAATCGGGTTTTTTATGCACGAATCGCAACCAAAAATACCATATGATAGTTTCTTTTGTAATAACCCAAAAAGCGAAGTTTTAATCTGATCGGACGACCATAATATATAGTTTCCGTATGGCCTCTTGGAAGTGCAAAAATCGTTTTAACGTCGTAATTTCTTTGGTCTTAAAGATATCTCTGTTAAATTTGGGAATAAGTCGTGCTTTAGAACACCAATCAATTGTGCAAAATTTAATCGAAATCAGATGGTATTTTTATTATTTTGTCAGAAATACTGATTTACGCTCCCTACAGGTACAGGGTATCTCAAACTCGGCTGCGCCCGAGTTTAACGTTCCGAATTTTTTTTCATATCATAGGCACAGACTTTAGGATTTCACGTTTTTTTCTCTCTCTCTCTTCTTTTTGACTGTACTATAAATAAGTCGGGTTTCAGTGCGTTATCACTTTGATCTTAAGATGTAGATTTTATAAAACTCCTTTTTTTTTGAGAATTTATTTTGAGTGCACTTATTAGAGAATTTATGCTGAATCAATATTGTTGGTTTTTTTTCTCGGGGACTATCGAAGGTTTTGATATGGGTGCGATTTTGTTTCCATCTTTTTTTTCTACTACGAAGCGTATCTCAAGAAGATCAATGACGGGCAGAATGGAGAGGCAATTTGTGGAGCGATTTAGAAAGAGCAAAAAGAAATCCAAGACAAGTATATAGATTTTTGTGCAGCCAGTAGCAGCAGCCGCTCTAAACTGAGAAAAAAAAAAACAAGAAATGCTTGCATTGAGCACAAAGCAAAATGCAACCTTTTATTACTCACTCAATCCGACTATTATATTTTTCTCCTTAGTTAAAATTTCCATGCGCACATGGTATTTCCATACGGTCAGGTATACTTTACCGTTCCGGTCGACAGCACGAGGAAAAAGAGATATAACCCATATGTCAAAACCCTTTTCCTCTTAGTATGCCAGGTACATTTTAGTGTTCGTCAACTTTAGCCCACTGTCGACTGTCGCCGAAACGAACTAACAGTTGGCTCGGGCGCACGCGCAACTCGATCAAAGGCTGGATGCTATAACAAGCCGTTGATTTCGTTTGAATAACTTACTCTTGAATATATCGCCTTAAACAAAAATAACATTCACTTAATTAATCGACATAAATAGTAATCGATTAATTTGGTATTAGTATTAGTGAAGTATGGTCACACTCTTGATTTATTCTTTCCTTTTTCCTGCTGTGCTTGTGGCGTGTGTGCGTTTTTGAAAAGAGCTCGTATAGCATAAAATATAAAATAACTATAATTAAATAAAACTGAGTTAAATTGGTGTTTCTTGTAAAACAGTTAATACTTTTATTTCAGTTTTCCAAAAGGTTATGGGCCCAGCCCATGCCTATAGAAAAATTTTATAAATCGTAAAATTAGATTGTGAAATTATTTCCAGGAAACTGTTGTCCGCATACTAGTGTGTGTGTGAATACGAGAAACATGGAAAAGGCCAAACGTAATATAAAGCCTTTTCACGGCGAAAAATATTCCGTTTGGAAATTTAGAATTTGAGCAGTGTTTGCAGAATTAAATATATTAAAAGTTATTGATGAAAGTGTGCCTGATGAGCTAAATGATACCTGGAATAAAGCAGAGCGGTGCGCGAAAAGCATTACAGTAGAGCATTGAAGTGACGCCTTTTGGAATTTCGCAGAAAACGACATAACGGCTCAGCAAATTCTTAGAAATTTAGGCGTCGTGTATTCGCGAAAGAGTTTGGCTTCGCAGTTAGCAGTGCGCAAACGTTTGCTCTCGCTTAAACTGAATAGTGACTGTACATTGTTGAACCATTTTAATATTTTCGGCGAACTAATAAGTGAATTATTAGCGTCTGGTGCGAAAATTGACGAAATGGATAAAGTGTCCCATTTGTTATTAACTCTACCCTCGTCATATAACGGTGTGATTACGGCAATTGAAACATTGTCCGAAGACAATTTAACTGTAGCATTGTAAAGAATAGGCTGCTAGATCAAGAGATCAAAATTAAAAATGACCTTAACGATTCAAGTGGAAAAGTTAAGAGTTCATTTAAAAATAAGGTATTTAAGCAAAAGATTTTTAAAAGTAAACAAAAATCGAATATTATAAGTCATTACTGTGGCAAGGCAGGGCACATTAAAAGGATTGCTATCATTTTAAAAGAATATCAAATATTAATAAAAAAAAATCCCAACGTTATCTTCGGGGTGCCGAAGATTACAGGCTCTTTTCGAAGTTGTTTCTGCCGAAAATCACATGAACGGGGTTGGTCAGTTAATAGGGCCGATTTCGATTTGTATGACAGCTATATGATATAGTAGTCCGATTTTAATAAAATTTAGCACAAACGCGTATATTTATGTAGAAATCGTGTTGGTCGAGTTTTAAAAAGATCAGTCAATAAATGTGCGAGTTATTCCCTAAACCGATTTAGATTCGAATAGCAGCTATATGATATAGTAGTCCGATCCGACCGATTCAAACTAGTGTACTACCTAGGTAAAGAAGAAGGGTAAATACCAAGTTTCAGCAAAATAGATTTTAAGACGACGAAGTAAATCGCATAGAAACAGACGGACAGACGGACATGGCTATATCGACTCCTCTAGTGGTTCTAAGTATTCTAGATGTAACTTTTGTGGGTCTACGATGTTTGGTTCTGTGCGTTACAAACATCAGCGCAAAGTGAATATACTCCTTTTTCTTCGAAAAGAGTCTAATAAAGAAAATAAAACAGCACAAACCACAACGTCACAGCATGGTTTCGCATTTATGGTAAATTCAAAGTTTGTGAATAAAATTGGTTTTATTCTTGATTCCGGTGCAACGGATCATATAATAAACGACGAGAACCTGTATGCTGATTGTGTGGAGTTGGAGCTAAGGACGGCGTAAAGATATCAAAAAATGGAGTTGTGGTAGCCGAAAGTTCAGGTATGTTGAACAATATACCGATTATTAAATTTTATGCATATGCAGTGAATGCACAAAATAAAAATAAATATAAATTATGGCATGAGAGGTTTGGGGATATTAGCAGTGGTAAATTATTAGAAATTAAAAGGAAGAATTTATTTATCGATAATAGTCTACTAAATGGTATTGAGTTGTCTGATGAAATATGTGAGCCCTGCTTAAATGGTAAACAAGCTAGGCGGCCGTTCAAGCAGTGTAAAGATAAAAGTTATGTTAATAGACCCCTTTTCATAATACATTCAGATTTTTGTGGACCGATTTCACTAGCAACTATAAAAGATCAAAATTACTATGTAATTTTTATTGATCAATTTACACATTACTGTTTAACTTATCTTATGAAATACAAATCAGATGTGTTCAATATATTTAAAGATTTTGTACCAAGATGTGAAGCACATTTTAATCTAAAGATTGTTAATTTGTATATTGACAATGGCAGGGAATATTTGTCTAATGAGATGCGTGAGTTCTGTGTTCAGAAAGGAATAACATATCATTTAACTGTACCTCATACACCTCATACTTAAATGGGGTATCTGAGGGAATGGTAAGAATCATTAATGAAAAAGCGCGAGCCATGATTAGTGGTTCAAAATTAGAAAAAATGTTCTGGGGTGAAGCAGTGTTAACTGCTACATATTTAATAAATAGAATCCCAAGTAGAGCGCTTGGGGATAGGTCCACAACGCCATACGAGATGTGGCATAACAGAAAACCAAGTCTAAAACTCTTAAGAGTATTTGGATCTACTGTTTATGTGCATAATAAAACTAAGAAAGGGAGATTTGACGACAAGTCATTCAAGTGTATTCTTATTGGGTATGAACCCAATGGTTATAAATTATGGGATGAAGTTAATAAAAAATTTATCGTTGCAAGAGATGTGGTTGTTGACGAAACCAGTATGGTCAATTCTAGAGCTGTATTATATGATAAAAACTTCCTGAATGATAGTAAAGAAAGTGTAAATACAGAATTCCTGAATGAGAGTAAGGAAAGTAAAAAAGAATTCCTGAACGAGAGTAAGGAAAGTAAAAAAGAATTCCCGAATGAAAGTAACGAAAGTAAAAAAGAATTCCTGAATGAGAGTTATGAAAGAAAAACAGAGTTTTCTGGAAGTAAGAAAAGAAAGTTGGCCGATGTCCTTATGAGAGTAAGGCATCAGATTTCCCGAACGAGAGTACGGAATTTGAACAAACTAAAAAGCCTAATGAAATTGGTTTTAGTAATAATCCAATTCTAGTCTTGGACGTCAGCAACAATAGTAATGAAATAGTAAACAGAAGAAGGGAAAGGTTAAAAGCTAAGCAACAAATATCTTGTAATGAAGATAAAGATAATTTTAATAAATTCATTCTGAACGCACATACAATATTTAATGATGTTCCAAATACATATGATGAAATCAAAGATAGAAGTAATAAAACACTTTGGGACGAAGCCATTAAAATAGAATTAGATGCTCATGAAATAAATAACACTTGGACTATAGTAAATAACCCAGAAAACAAAAATATTGTTGAAAGTAGATGGGTATTTACACTCAAGTATAATGAATTAGGAAATCCTGTTAAATACAAAGCAGGATTAGTTCCGAGAGGCTTCACTCAAAAGTTTCAAGTTGATTATGAGGAAACATTTGCACCTGTTGCCAGGATTTCAAGTTTTGGATTTTTATTATCATTAGCAGTTCAATATGATTTGAAAGTTCATCAAATGGATGTCAAAACACCATTTCTTAATGGTATATTGAACGAAGAAATATATATGCGACTACCTCAAGGTGTACCTTGGAGTGGTGAGAATGTGTGTAAATTAAACAAAGCGATTTACGGGCTCAAACAAGCAGCTAGATGCTGGTTTGAAGTATTTGAGCAAGCACTAAAAGATTGTGGTTTTGTAAATTCTCCGGTAGATCGCTGTATATATATACTTGACAAAGGAGATGTCAAGGAAAGCATATATGTGTTTTTATATGTTGATGATGTAGTTATAGCAACAGGAAACATGAATAGAATGATAAGTTTCAAACAGTACTTAATAAATAAGTTTAAAATGACTGACCTTAATGAAATAAAATACTTTATTGGTATCAGAATAGAAATGTCTGAAGGCAACATTTGTTTAAGTCAGTCTGCTTATGCTAAAAGAGTTTTGAATAAATTTAATATGAATGATTGCAATGCAGTTAGTACCCCATTACCAAGCAAATTAAACTATGAGTCCTTGACTCAGATGAAAGCTCTAATGCACCATGTCGCAATCTAATTGGCTGTTTAATGTACATAATGTTATGTACACGTCCTGATTTAACTACAGCAGTTAATATTTTAAGTAGATATAGCAGCAAGAATAATACAGAACTATGGCAATGCTTAAAAAGAGTTTTGAGATACCTGAATGGAAGCATTGATATGAAATTGATATATAAGAAAAATGCTCAATATGAAAATATATTAGTAGGCTATGTAGACTCTGATTGGGGTGGAAATGAAATAGACAGAAAAAGTACAACAGGCTATTTATTTAAAATGTTTGATTCAAACCTTGGCTGGAATACCAAGAGGCAAAATTCAGTTGCAGCTTCGTCTACCAAAGCAGAGTATATGGCTCTATTTGAAGCTGTAAGAGAAGCTCTTTGGCTAAAGTCCCTTCTGAATAGTGTAAATATAAAGCTTGACAGACTCATTAAAATCTATGAGGACAACCAAGGTTGTATTAGCATATCAAATAATCCCTCATGTGATTTTTATAGAGTATATATCCACAGAAAAACAAATTGCAGATATAATGACAAAACCTCTTCCTGCTGCAAGATTCACGGAACTCCGAGCTAAGTTGGGATTGCAACAAGATGCAGAAGACTGATGACAGATAACTGAAAAGCTGAATATTATATTTCTTTGAACTCAAATTTTATTTTCTTATTAATTCTTAAAATTTTGAAGTACTGAAACATTGTTAATCTAAAGTATTCAATGTAATTAAGTTTTTTTTTTTTTTTTTTTTGAAATGTTATCTGATCAGGTTTTTCTGGGTTTTCCCTGATCCTCGCAGTAAATGCTGGATAACACATTGTACACTCCCAGTAAGCACACTAGCCACACTAGAATAAGTTTGTAATGAAAAAGATTTTTTATTTTTTTTTTATTGTCAAGTTTTCAATGTTGTTATTTGAGGGGGCGTGTTGAATATATCGCCTTAAATAAAAATAACATTCACTTAATTAATCGACATAAATAGTAATCGATTAATTTGGTATTATGCATACACTGAAGTATGGGCACACTCTTCATTTATTCTTTCCATTTTCCTGCTGTGCTTGTGGCGTCTGTGCGTTTTTGAAAAGAGCTCATAAAGCATAAAATATAAAATAACTATTATTAAATATAACTGAGTTAAATTGGTGTTTCTTGTAAAACATTTAATACTTTAATTTCAGTTTTCCAAAACTTACAAACCAATAAGCCTAAAATGGCACATAGAGGTGGCCATTATTATTATTAATGTAACAATTAAACTGTCTTTGGGCAACAAAATTGTATCCTTAGTCGGGAATCCAATCGTCGCTTAAGTCTAAGAAGTCCATTGTCTGATATGATTATCGGAAGTGATTTAAGTCTCCTCCAACTATTCACTGGTTTTCCTATAAGTAAGCAATCTATCTCTCTTCCATAATACCTCTTCTTTATAGTCGCAAATATCAAACATTCAGCCTAATGTACCGTGTTGTTAATTCTCCATCAGAACGTTTCCCTTTCTACCTTTTGAGATGCTTTTGGATCCAATTAGAAAATCTGTCCGGGTTTGGAAGAACAATTGAGCATTAAATTAGTAAAACCTATTCTACTATACTACGCATGTCTATTGAAGAAAAACAATTTTCCCTCCGACCGTTGTGATCCTGTTCCCTATCTGGACCCTTCAACCAAACACTAGCTAAAGTTATACATAGTTAAATTTGAAAATCGCCTAGTCGTTAGAAACAACCGTTTTAAATCTTTTCTATTGACTTCAACGAAAAATTAACGCGTCAACTTACGACTTTAATGAGTTAAATCCAGTTGTTCATTGTCAAGCGCACTCTGGGTTTACTAACACTAACGTGTTGTCATTAAACTTGGACAACCTGTATACTAGTCACGCACACAAAATGAAAACCTAATCTAAGCGTGTTAGGAACCTTTGCATATCATCACTGTATCGATATAAGATAATCGCATCTTCGATGTTATATCTAAGCAACCCTTTTATTAGTATGTATCATAACAATAAGTTTATAATTCAAAAGAAAGCCACAACCACTGAGGGCACATCAACCACGGAAAACAGTTCCCTCCTTCCTTCTTTTAAATAACTAAAAAACAAAAATCCACTCGCTTGTTCCTGACCTAAGTATGGTCCTTCGAGCCGGATCGGGAATGTTTTATCCTAACGGAACTGGATCGGGATTCGAACTGTGGGCATCGAATTGCTAAAGGAGGAGCAATAAAGGCTTTAGTGTAGGCTCGTGGCAGACTCAAGGCCAGCATCACAAGATTGTGGCTTGGGCTGAACGGGATCAACCAACAACAAGGGCAGAGGTCACTGCAACTGAGCAACTCCAGACCACTTGAGCGGATTTCACGAAACTCGGTGATCTTTAGCGCTTCTGGACGAAGTGGAGGGAACGTGGATCCGGAGCATGACAATGCAAAACGAAGAACATTTCAAAAAGCACGTGGTGGCTTCTGGAGAAAAAGGCCGTCTTGCAAGCGGGCATGGCGACAACAGCAACAACCACAAGGGTTGAGAGGAACGGGCTACATCCAAACGGCGACGAATTCAACATTGCTTCAACAACAACAACAAACTTGAACGTCGGCAATTGGTCAGACAGGCACAACGCAAATCTCATGAAGACAGTGACGCGACGGTGGCGCCGACTGTACAGCGTTCGGCTGGCATGGCGTCAGCAATGAAACGAAACTAGAATTCAAATCAAACCGTTCGCTGGAAACTAACAGAGTGGCCAGCATTCAAGACAACGAAAGCACAGTTCAAACAAGCAGCATTGTCAAACACACACACCTGAAGACCCACGACGGTAAGCCGCCAACTTGATTAAACATCTGGCAGTCACGGATCTGAATGAAACAGCTTGGCAGCGAAAGGAAAGGTACAACAGACCACGCCAAATTGTCAATTCGTTTCTGGATAAATTTATGCATCGCCCAACCACTACAAAAATTGATGCACTAGTGTTGCGTGCACTCTCAGACGGGGCAAACGAAATAATACGTGGCTTGAACGCAATCGTACGCAATTGCTGGATAAAATATTTGGTGTTGGAAAAGCTTGATGAAGACACCCGGCGAATGTGGATTGAACGTAGCATGGATACGGATGCACCCACTGTCGAGGTTTTCTTCAAGATTTTGTATTCTCGCTGCGAGGAACTGCGAGGTCTGTATACATGCAAACAATTCTTGGAGATGTTAGGTGAGTAAAAACTATAATTAGTGAAGGAAAATAAATTATGCTTCAATTGCTTGCGACCTGGACATATGGGAACTAAAATGCAAGTAGTAACTCGAGGGTGTACCACACTCAAAAAAATCAGATTTCGCAACACAGTTTGGTGGTCAACGCAAAAACTACAATCGCATCATCTATACAAATGAAAATGCTAACCACGTCACAATCAGGCATTCTAAAATGGCTGATTCGTACCTCAGTTCAAAGCACCAGTCGAATCTGTTGGGCACCGACCAACTTTGGCACGCGCTGACAGGTGAAAAGCTGACGACGACCTGGGCAATAATTGCACTTTCAACAATTTCGGATGGGTTATCACACTCTTGGAACAACCCAAAAAAACAATCCTGTATCACTAATGACAACTATGCATATTGATGCCTCACTCCAAAGATTTTGGAAGCTGCAGGGCATTAATACTGCGGCTAAACTGGATCCAGAAGACGAGTTGGTGGAGAAACACTTTACCACTACCCACACACGAGATGAAAATGGAAAATACATCATGGAACTTCCATTTAAAAAGTAAATCAAGTATTGCAGACACTCTACAAGGAGCATTAAGTCGGTTCAAATCGGTAAAGCGACGACTACAAAGGAATAAAGAGCTTCATTCACAATGTGTACACTTTATGCGAGAATACTTCAGTCTGGGCCATATGAGGCAACTGCCGACAGATGAGATCGCAGCTGGGCAACATTTCTATTTGTTCTTTTCGGGACGCCAATGGTAAGGCATTAAACGATCTTCTCTTTGTAGGGCATCCAGCGTCACCTTTTTGCTGTATGCCTGCGCGTCAGAATGTACAAGTTTGTCTTCTCAGCGGACATAGTCAAAATGTTCCGACAAACATGATCACAAACATGAGTTTCCAAAGGCTTCAAAAATTCTGCTCTGACGCATCCATCAAAGCATATCCTGCTGTAGTGTACAGCAATTCTACAAAGCGACGGCTCCATCTCTGTGAGCATAATGTCAGCAAAGACGAGGGTGGCTCCATTAAAACAACGTCATTGCCACGTTTGGAGCTTTGTCCTGCATTACTCTTGAGTCAACTCATTCGAAAAATAAAGGCATCTTTACGAAATGAGATTTCTGCTTTCGTATGGTGCGACTCGACGATTGTGCTCTCCTGGCTATCATATGCACCAGCGCAACTAAAAACATTTGTGGGAAATCGGACCACAGAAATCCTGGACATCATTTCCAGGCAGAATTGGCTTCATGTGGACTCCAAATCAAATCCTGCTGATTGTGCTTCGTGGGGCATGATGGCAGCAGAACTCATCAAGTTCCAAAAATGGTGGAAGGCCCCACCATGGTTAAAGAATCATCATCAATATTCGGTAAGGCTGAAAAACTCAAAAGTCAGTTTATCTCTTTCAGAACAATCCGACCAAGGAGAAGAAATGATGACCAACTGTCTAGCTGCATTGGCGGTTAAGACATCAGAGCACTTTCTGGATCATCTTCTGCAACGTGTTTCTTCTTGGTCAAGACTTTTACACATTGTGGCATACGTTCTGAGATCCAAGGGAGAGATCCAATTTGACAAGATCACAGCGGCTCGTATTCTATGTTTGAAGTATGCACAAACCTGTTTCCATGATGACTACAAATTGACGCTCATGGACAAGCCATTCAAGAGGCGATCTCAACTGGCCAAATTGTCACCACTGGTGGACGAGGACAATTTGCTATGCGTTGGAGGTAGATTGCACTACGCGCAATTACCTATTGAGGCAAAACATCCCATTTTGCTTCCCAAGAACCATGTTATCACCAAACTCATTCTGCTGTTTGAACACCGAATAAACCTTAACCCTGGGGTTTCAATAAATATCGCCTTTGTCAAATTTGAGTTTTTATTATACCAAAACACGGACATTGAAAAATTGGGATTGTTTTGTGTTACTCACGTTTGGTTAAGTTTTTTTTTTTTTTTTGGAACTACCACGACGAAAGATCTTTCGGTGTGTAGTACTTTGTTGTATGTAAATTGTATGTCCACGTACGCAATGTGGTGAGTGCAATACTTAATTTATATCTATCTAAACCTATTAACTTATTTTTTTTTTTTTTTAATTTTTGATACTGATTCTTTATTTTCATATCTTTGGCACAGACATGTAGATTTTATAAAACTCCCTTTTTTCTGGGAATTTATTTTGAGTGCACTTATTAGAGAATTTATGCTGAATCAATATTGTTGGGTTTTTTTCTCGGGGACTATCGAAGGTTTTGATATGGGTGCGATTTTGTTTCCATCTACGAAGCGTAACTCAAGAAGATCGATGACGGGCAGAATGGAGAGGCAATTTGTGGAGCGATTTAGAAAGAGCAAAAAGAAATCCAAGACAACTAGATAGATTTTTGTGTAGCAAGTAGCAGCTGCAGCTCTAAATTGAGAAAAAAACAAGAAACGCTTGCATTGGGCACAAAGCAAAAATCAACCTTTTATTACGCACTCAATCCGACTATTATACTCTTCTCCTTAGTTAAAATTTCCATGTACACATGGTATTTCCATACGGTCAGGTATACTTTACCGTTCCGGTCGACAGCACGAGGAAAAAGAGATATAACCCATATGTCAACACCCTTTTCCTGTTAGTATGACAGGTACATTTTAGTGTTCGTCAACTTTAGCCCTCTGTCGACTGTCGCCGAATCGAACTAACAGTTGGCTAGGGCGCACGCGCAACTCGATCGAAGGCTGGATGCTATAACAAGCCGTTTATTTCGTTTGAATAACTTACAAACCAATATGCCTAAAATGGCACATAGAGGTGGCCATTACAAAACGTACCCTCTCTGATAACGTTCTTTGAGCATAAATGACAAAAATGCTAAATTGACATAATTGAATTTTTGACTATATTTGGAGATTGAATTATCTGAAATTTCTTTCCTAAACTAACTATCAAGGTACCCACCGTAGTGGATTATTAATGCAACAATTAAACTGACTTTGGGCAACAAAATTGTATCCTTAGTCGGGAATCCCATCGTCACTTAAGTCTAAGAAGTCCATTGTCTGATATGATTATCGGAAGTGATTTCAGTCTCCTTTAACTATTTACAGGTGTTCTTTTTCTAAGCAATATATCTCTCTTCCATAATACCTCTTCTTTATAGTCGCAATTATCAAACATTCAGCCTAATCAATGTCCCGTGTTGTTAATTCTCCCTCAGAACGTTTCCCTTTCTACGTTTTGAGATGCTTTTGGATCCAATTAGAAAATCTGTCCGGGTTTGGAAGAACAATTGAGTCATTAATAATTGTATGTACATTAACCTATTCTACTATACTATCGTCATTGTCTATTGAAGACATATATGACAATTTTCCCTCCGACCGTTGTGATTCCAGTTCGCCTAAAAATCTGGATCCTTCAACCAAACACTAGTCGGTGAAAAGTTATTGACATTAGTTAAATCTTGAAAATCGCCTAGTCGTTGAGAAACAACCGTTTTAAATCTTTTGCTATTGACTTCAACGAAAAAATTAACGTCTGTCCATAAATAATTCTTTACGATCTTTATGTTGAGTGTTTTAATTCCAGTCGTGGTATCAACATTGGTCGAAGCGGGGCGACTCTGGGTTTAGCTAACACTAGTGACGTTGGTCATTAAATCTTAGATATGCATACGCTGTATATACTAGTCTTGACGCATCACAAAATATGTGTAGTTGTATATTACAGTCCTTTAAATCTAAGTGTGTTATTCTTCCTTGAATATTTAATTGCTTTCATTGAAAACTATTCATACATATCTTTGCCCAGAGTGCACATTATTCATACTATTCCACTGTCCCAAACGGCTTGTAGTAAGATTTTGTTCGCTATTGCGACATAAGAATGTTGGTCATTAAATCTTAGGTATGCATACGCTGTATATACTAGTCTTGACGCATCACAAAATATGTGTAGTTGTATATTACAGTCCTTTAAATCTAAGTGTGTTATTCTTCTTTGAATATTTAATTGCTTTCATTGAAAACTATTAGTACATATTTTTGCCCAGAGTGCACATTATTCATACTATTACACTGTCCCAAACGGCTTGTAGTAAGATTTTGTTCGCTATTGTGACATAAGAAAGAAAACCCAATGGATAAATAGACATTGTTATTTTCAGAATTTCTCGTTTGGTTGAGGTCAAGAATATTACGGTATGTTTCTAGAAATTACATATTGAAGGAAAAAATATCCTTTTCAAATTCCCACATTAATACCAAAACGATTTCTTCAATTAGCCTATTAATCTTTAATGTGACTCCTTAGACTTAGAATTTTCCTCAATTGCACATCTCAAATCCTGCTTGTTTATGGATGTAAGTGACATCTCTTATTAACTTAACAGCTCTCTCAGTATCTTCTGCACCTCTCAGATAATCATCTAAATAATGTCTTGTGACTATTTCCTCACAGGCCTGTGAAAATTCACTTTGAAAACCCATAGCATTACGATTTCTGGTAAGCTGGGGAATACAGGGGCTACATTTAGCACCAGAAAATAAAACCTGTATTTCGTATAAATTGGGGGTTCTTTCTCTATCTCTTTCACTCCAAAGAATTCTTTTCGCATGTCTATCTTCTGGTATTATTCCAATTTGCAAAAACATCTCGCGTATGCCACCAACAAATGCTATTTTGTTTTGTCGAAAATTCATAATGACAGATACCAATTCATAATATAGATTTGGTCCGGTCAATAGGTAATTGTTCAAACTACTTCCATGGCTTTTATTAGCTGCGTCTAAAACAATTCTTAATTTGTTTGGCTTATTATCATTCTAAACACCGACGTGTGGAAGATAATACGTCAATGGGTGTCCGTTCTAGATGTCTTTAGAGTCAAGTTTCTTAATATTACCTTTTATAATTCAAATACAACATAATACCTTTGCGAAAATATAACATTCTTATCTATTTTCTTCTCCAACATAAGAAGTTTATGATATGCATTTTGATAACTTTTCGGCAATTGATCAACTTTGTCTTTCCATAGTAAACCGCATTCAAACTTTGGACCTTTTCTCTGTAAATTTTGGTCGATTATCTCTATACATCTTTTATCATCCCATGAAACTATGTCATCCTTTGAAATTGTCATTTTACTGTCTAATGCTCTATAGGGCTTTACTAAATCATGTGATACACCCAAAACAGCAGTCCCCTCCTCACTACTTTGGCATTCTTTTATATGGAACATAAATTTGTTTGATTCTCTGGATTTGTCACTACTTGCTGGTCAATTGAAGGATTTATGTTTAACTTTCCGAGTCACTATCAGTCCCCAATTATCTTGGCCTATTAGTATTCTATGTTGTGCTCTATAATAACTAAACTCTTTAAAATTTTCCATGAACTTCCATTCTTTAGCCATGTCATCAACTTGGAGAGTCTGGTTTGGTAAGTTCAAATCCGATATTGTTTTTGCTTTACCTACAGTAAATGTCTTAGTGTTGTTAGACATTCGCTTAATGCGTACACTAACTATTTTGGAATTATCCTGTTCATATATTTCACTGTTAGTATATTGCATTTAAAAGTGGTGTATAGGACCGTCCAATTCAAGGTCGTTTGTTATCTGTTCGTCAATTAGAGTAGTAGTGGAAGCTTCGTCCAACAGTGCATATGTGTGAATTTGGTTTCTGGGGCCCAGAAGTGTTATAGGTATAATCTTAAGTAGTACCTTACTTTGATCAAAATTGATATTACAATTTGTTTCTGTTGACAATTCTGTTCGACTGTCCGTCTGTCCGTCTGTCCATCTGTATGAACACAAGGATCTCAGAAACTACAAAAGCTACAGTAATGAAATTTTGTGTGAAGAATCTATAGGACATGGGACGGCTCAGATAGTTTTGATTTTCGGAACTATGTTATGCAAACTTAAAAGCACTACACAATAAATATGGCCTTTGTCAAATTTGAGTTTTTATTATACCAAAACACGGACATTGAAAAATTGGGATTGTTTTGTGTTACTCGCGTTTGGTTCAGTTTTTATACCCTGTACCTAAAAAGGCACAAGTAAGTATAGTAAGTTTGTCAAATGTATGTAACATAGAGAAGGAGACGTCGGAGACTCTCCAAAGTCACCTAAAGTATGATCAGGGTGACTAGAGAAATCGATCTAGCCATGTCCGTCTCTCTGTCGGTTTGTCTGTCTGTCTGTGTGTCCGTCTGTATGAACACCTCGTTCTCAGAGATGGTAAGGCCTAGAAAGTTCCGGTTTGTTGCTTACAATCATTTGTTCTGCAGGTTAGATCAAGTTTATTATATTTTTTTAAATATCCGATTTAAGCTCGAAATAAAAAGTGTAAAAGTGTGCTATCATATTATTACAATAAGGATGTGAAGTTTCGATCTTATTGGACAACTATATCATATAGCTCCCATAGGGCCGATCGAAAGTGCAAAAATCATTTTAACGTCATAATATCTTTATCTTTAAAGATATTTTATTCAAATTAAGAAACAATGTGAACTTTAAATACTCAGCACCTGAGCATAGTTTTAATAAAATTGGACATCTACATCATATAGCTTCCATATGGCTAATTGGTCAAAAAATCCGATTTCTGTGCTTTTTTGTCAGAAAAGCACAAGACAGCACAAGACAGTTTCTAGTATAAGTTTTTAATGACTCCAAAATTTATTGAAATCGGATGACTATATCGTATAGCTTGCATAGGGCTAATCGGTCAAAAACTCAGATTTTTATATTTTTTGTCAGAAATCGGATTTTTTATGCATGAATCGCAACCAAAAATGCCATATGATAGTTTTTTATTGAAAAAATTATGAAAATACTGATTTACATTCCCCATAGGTACAGGGTATCTCAAACTCGGCTGCGCCCGAGTTAAGTGTTCCGAATTTTTTTTTTTTTGGAACTACCACGACGAAAGATCTTTCGGTGTGTAGTTTTTTGTTGTATGTAAATTGTATGTCCCCGTACGCAATGTGGTGAGTGCAAAACTTAATTTATATCTATCTAAACTTATTAAGTTATTTTTTTTTTAATTTTTGATACTGAGTGGGTTCCGGTAATGTTTTCCAAATGTAGTACTCTAGCATGAGTGTTGTTCGTTGCTAATTCCAGTTTCTGTAGGTTTAGCTCTCTTATGTCAGCTTTTGAATAACGTGGGCTTTTGTGGGCTTATGTGGGCTTTTGAAAAACGGGTCATTGGTAAAACGATCTTCACTTCCTCTTCCTCCACTAGTTGTTGGCCGTCGTATGTTAATCCATTCAGCTGTATTACACATCCTTTGAAATGGATGGTAACGGAACCGCTTATAGTTTGGGTTTCGCCGCAGTCTGTTTCTAATTGTAAGTCTTTGCCGTTTAGAATAAACATCACACCCCTCTCCGGTTCAAAGATCCTCTCTTGCGCTTTGATATCTCTGGTGTTGCAGATGGGTTTTTGTCCAAGTATTATTTTCTCTAGGCAACCGGAGTAGTAATCCACAGCTGGTTTGTCGCACAAGGTAGTAGAGTCTATTGTGTTACATGCAGTTTCAAATAATAGAATGTGTTTCTTAAGTATGGTAGTGGTATTATGTATTTGTATTTATATGTAGTTTATATGTAGTAGTAAAATAGGAATTTTTATATTAAATATTATTTTGTTTTCAAGGTGGAAGGCTTGCATTTGCAGGAGGCGGTATATGAAGTCCTCTGATTGAACAGTGATTCCTTGCTTTTCTAGGATGGCTTTCATTTTTGAAATTTCTTTTTGGGTTAGGATGAATTTAGGTATAATGTTAAGTTTTGCTAGTAGGAGACTCTCAGATATTCTTTCCAACTGATTTCCTAATATATCTATGTTTAAGCTTATTCTCTTCATGTATTGTATTTTATGGATTTCCGCATTTTCCTCTCTAATATGTTTGGAAATTTCGTTTTGAGATTGTTCGAAATATTTGCTTATTTTTTGTTCCCTATTTATGTGATCTGTTACATTTTTAAATTTAATTGTTACTTCATCGTTTATGGTTATCTGATTTCCTATTTCATTTGAAATTTTCCCTTGTTCATCTCTAATTTTCCCAAGTATTTTTCTTATTCTGGCTGCGTCGTTCGCGTCCATATTTCCCGTAATAGTCTTAATAACGCTGCCTAAGCCATTTATTAGCCCCCTCCTTTTCCTACGTGGTGGTGTTAGAGAGGCCAGTCTGTCCTTTATCTGTCTAAGCTTGATCTGTAAAACTTCAATTGTGTTTTCATTTCCCTTTTGAGTTTCGTTAGCAAGGGTTTTTAGGGTTGATTCGATTAGTACTATTTGTGAAATCCTCTATGTGTACTACGTGTATTAGATTTTTATAATTACTAATAATTCGAGCGTCTCCTAGATCTAGGGTCGCTATTGGTCCGTTGTCCTCCAGTTTTTGGATATTGAGTGTTTCTGTCGAGGACCTGTAAAATATTGATTTCAGTTAGTGTTGTTTTCTTTAATTCTTTTCTTTATTTTAGATTTGTATATTTTCTGATTTTTGTGTGAGATAAAGACTGCGCCGTTGTCCTCTAGGACTTGGTGCTGTGTAAACCTTGGGGTCAATTTATTTCTTCTGTTTTCAGTTCAGTTCTGGATTCGTTAAGTTTGTTGATTCTAGTTTCTACTTGTTTATGTAAGGTCTCTTTGACTTTAGGGTATAGGTTTTGCTGGAATTCGTTTAGTTTTTGGAGATAGTCTTGTTCATTAATAAATGTGTTTTTGTTGTTGAATAGGTGTTTTTTTTGCCTGTGAATAGTTCAAAAGGCGAATGTTTAGTTGTGGAATGGATTTGGTGATTGTAGGTAATAAGGGTCTCTGACCATATCTCGTCGTGATCAATTGGGATTTTATCTCGTTTTTTTAATTCGTAAATTATACGGTAAATCTCTGTTAAAGTCGAGTGTAATCTTTCAACCGGTGAGTTGGTTGTTGATTGTTGGAAGGAGGTTTTGTGTAGACAAATATCGTATTGTTTACACAAGTCTGAAAGGATACTTGATGCGAATTCTGGGCCCTGATCGCAAATGAAATTCCTAGATTTGCCGAAAAGGGATAGGAAGGTTTTTAGGGATTTTGTCACGTTAAGGCTGTTTCTAGCTGGTATGGTATATGCGCTAGCAAATTTAGAAAACTTATCAATTATGGTTAGGATATATTTATTGTTGATAGAATAAATATCCATGTGGAGAATGTCCATGGGCTTCTCAGGATTTTCGGGGACTTGAAAAGTTAAGTTTTGTGGGCGTCTGTCGTATTTTAGGGTCTGGGAGATGTCGCAGTTGTTGGTTAGTTCTGTGATTTTCCCTTTCATATGAGGGAAATAGAATTTTCGTTTTAGGTGTAGAAATGTTTCGGTAATACCTCTGTGATTGTTATTATTATGGTAATTTCTGATTATTTCTTGTTGTTAGTCAGTATCTGTTACGTCTTTTAAAAGTTCCATGCTCCTTAACAGTACAAATATTTTTCCCGAACTAACATGTTTCAAGTAGGCCTCGTTTACCAGTGCGAATAAGTCGTCTGTGGTGTAGATAGCCTGTGTTCTATTTGGTCTCAGTAGGTTACCTAATATTTCCCTCACGTTTTGAAGGTTAAATCCCTTCATTGTCATCGTGCGTCTGATTTTGTTACGGAATGGTACAGTAGTGATTGCCCCGGGAATGTCTCCGATTTGGAGTATAATTTGAATGTTGAAATCGTTAAGTGGTTTTTCGGAAATATATATTCCTATATCAAGGTCTTCTTGACCTGAATGGATAGTACCACCATCGGTAGCGTGGTTGGAAATTTCGTCTTTAAGGTTAATATCCTCTTCCCTAATGCGACTGAGCGCATCTGCGTTAGTATTTTGTGTACATTTTTATACCCTGTACCTAAAAAGGTACAAGGGTATATTAAGTTTGTCAAATGTATGTAACATAGAGAAGGAGACGTCGGAGACCCCCCAAAGTTACCTAAAGTATGATCATGGTGACTAGAGAAATCGATCTAGCCATGTCCGTCTGTCTGTCTGTCTGTCTGTCCGTCTGTATGAACACCTCGTTCTCAGAGATGGTAAGGCCGAGAAAGTTCCGGTTTGTTGCTACTAATCATTTGTTCTGCGGGTTAGAACAAGTTTATTATATTTTTTTAATATCCGATTTAGGTTCGGAATAAAAAGTATAAAACCACAACAACATCAAAAAAGTAGAAAGTTTATAGGCCATAACTTTTTTGTTTGCTATCATATTATTACGAAAGCTTGCAGTTAGAAGTTCTCATATGTTCTCAATAAGGATGTGAAGTTTCGATCTGCTCGGACAATCGAAAGTGCAAAAATCGTTTTAACGTCATAATTTCTTTATCTTTAAAGATATTTTATTCAAATTAAGAAACAATGTGAACTTTAAATACTCAGCAGCTGTGCAAAGTTTTAATAAAATTAGACATCTATATCATATAGCTTCCATAGGGCTAATCGGTCAAGAAATTCGATTTCTGTGCTGTTTTGTCAGAAAACGGGTTCTTTATGAACCAATCGCATCCAAATTAAGCACAAGACAGTTTTTAGTATAAGTTTTTAATAGCACAAAATTTTGTTGAAATCAGATGGCTATATCATATAACTCCCATAGGGCTAATCGGAGAAAAACTCCGATTTTTTGTTTTTTTTTTTTTTTGTCAGAAATCGGGTTTTTTATGCACGAATCGCAACCACAACTACCATATGATAGTTTCTTTTGTAATAACCCAAAAAGCGAAGTTTTAATCTGGGAATAAGTCGTGCTTTAGGACACCAATCAATTGTGCAAAATTTAATCGAAATCAGATGGTATTTTTATTTTTTTTGTCAGAAATACTGATTTACGCTCCCTACAGGTACAGGGTATCTCAAACTCGGCTGCGCCCGAGTTTAACGTTACGAATTTTTTATATATGATTTCGTAATCGAACTCTGCTAATTTCAGAGCCCAGCGGACACACTTTGAGGTAGGGTCTTTCATACTCATGAGCCAAGTTAGAGGTTTGTGGTCCGTTATAATTTTGAACTTTATACCCAATAAATATGGGCGAAAACGGGAGCAAGCCCATATTGTAGCTAGCATTTCCCTTTCCGTCGTATCATAATTTTCCTCGGCTTTGTTTAATGTTCTACTGGCATAGTACACTGGTCTATCGGAGCCGATGTTTCCTTGGGAGAGTATTGCTCCCAAAGCATATTTACTCGCGTCCGTGGTTAAAATGAAAGGTTTGTCAAAGTCGGGGTACAGTAAGATAGGGTCATTACAAAGAAGTGTTTTGCAAAATTCGAATGCGTTTATGAACTCTTGATCTATTATCGGTTTGCCCTTTCCTCTTAGTCTTAGGGTTAGGGGTTTGGTTATTCTTGCGTAATCCTTTACGAACTTGCTGTAATAACTTAAGAGGCCCAGGAAGGATTTAATCTCACGACGAGTTTTAGGGAGGGGAAATCGTTTTATGATTTCTATTTTTCGTGGATTAGGTTTTACGCCATCCTGTGTAACGACATGGCCTATAAAGTCTATCTCTTTCTGGAAGAAGTATGATTTGCTCAAACGGATTTTAAAATTTTCTTTTCTTAATCTGTCGAAAACAGCTTGAAGGTCTAATTTATGTTCTTGTAAGGAGGGTGAGAAAATGATAATGTTATCTAAGTACACCAGGCACTTGTCGCCAATTAGTTCGCCAAGGACTGAGTCCATTACTCTCTGAAAGGTGGCTGGGGCGTTTTTAAGTCCGAAAGGCATTCTCACAAATTCAAAATGTCCTCCGTCTATAGAGAAAGCCGTTTTGGGTATATCCTCTGGATTCATTTCTATTTGATGAAATCCGCTAGTGAGGTCTATTGTGGAAAAATAAATTGATTTGCCTAACTTGTCAAGAATGTCACTTATGTTGGGTATCGGGTATTAGTCTGAAGTTGTTTTTAGGTTAAACTTTCGAAAATCGATGACTAACCTCCACTTCCGTTCACCTGTTTCGGAGGACTTTTTTGGTACCACCCATATGGGGCGCTCCAAGGTGAGTAAGAGGGTTTGATTATATTTTGATCAAGCATATCTGAAATTTGTTTTTTCACCTCCTCCTTATGTGCGAAGGGGAGTCTGTATGACTTGGTATAAATTGGTCTGTCGTCTATGTTGGGGATTGAATGTTTGGCTGTATTGGAAAATGTTAATTTTGTACCTTCTGTGTAAAATATGTCTCTGTACTCTGCGCAAGTCTTTAAGATTGTCATACTTTCTTCGTTGTTCATGTATTCTGTTCGGATCGGGAGGTTATCTTCCGTGATCCCGGTGTTCAAGTAAAAGTCCGAAGTAATGTTGTGTAATGCGAAAAAATTTTCACTGTTCCAAATTTCGGTTTTTACGGGTTGATCTAAGTAGAAAGTTTGCTCTGTATCTGAATCGTTTGTGACTTCCAGTTGGGCTATGGCATTGTCCGCGTTGTATAGTCCACCTGTTATAGTTAAACTTGATCCGATAGTTAGGGTCTCGCAGAAAAACGAGCCCTCGTCTGTGGTAACAGGTACCGAAATTAATTGTTTGGAAGAGCCCGAAATTTGGTGGTAATGTGAAGTGTTATTTGCTTGTGTTGGTATTGGGAATTTTTTTTTGAGGTGTTTTTAGTGTTAAATTGGTTAACTCTATGTCTGCCTTTAACTGTGTCAGGACATCTATGCCGAAAAGGCCGTCGAAGAAGGCGTGAAATTTAAAGAGCAAAAGGTCGATAGTGCCTTCCGAATTGAATTCCCTAAATATAGGGTAAGTAACTTTGTGTTTAAGCTCGTATTTATTTAACACTGTGGTGACAGTGATTGGTTGGGTTAGTTCCAACCGGTCACTGTTCAGGACAAATTGGGGATCTATGAAGGAAATAGATGCTCCTGTGTCAATTAAAAATTTTAAGAGTCGACCGAATGGTGAATTTATTAAAACAAAAGGTAACGTCGACCCATATTTTTGTTTAGTTATGTATCCTGTTGATTGTCCGAGGCAGTTTGTCGAAAATTTGGAAGGTTCTCTACGTTGAATAAGTTTGGTTTTACTTGATCTTGGTTCTCGTCCATAGTCATTTTAGTCATAGTTATTAAGTTGGTAGTTGTTGGATCTAAAGTTTTGGTACGATTGAGACTGCCCAGATTTATTGGATCCGAAAGAAGATTGGCCACTAGGGGTATTATTATGTTCTTGTTTAGGGGGCATACTAGCAAGTCTAGTAGTACTTGAGGGCTGTTGGTTTCGGTTAATTGCGGAATATCCGCTGTATTTTCCCCTTGGTTGTTGTCTATAATATATTTTGGTTCGTTTGTTCCCGTTGTATGTCTCGGGTAGGTCTGTTATAAGTATTTCGGGGGTTTCTTTTGAAGGTATATATTTCGTTCCCCGAGTGTAAATTCTAGGACCTGCTGTAGGGTGTTTGGTCTCATGGATCTGATGTTTCCTCCTAACGGTTCTACCAAATTGTTCAAAAAGACTGTGAGACATATTTCTGAATATAAGTCGCTTTTTGATTTTATTACGCTAGTTTCTGTCTCGTTAATGGTAACGCTTTGAAGTAGGGCCTGTTTAATTTCCAGAATCTCAGAATAAAGTTTATTTATTGAGAGTGTTTTGAATGGTAAATTATGGAGGTCTCTCACGAGAGTTGTCTCCTATCTTTTGTCGGCGAAATAATAATATCCCAGTTTAATGGGGTGGCTTCCCGTATTAAAGCATCGTTGGATTTACCCTGGATTTTATTTCTAATAGCCCTATGCAGAAGTTGTCCGTAAGGGGTTTGATCGGTTCCCCTTATCAACATCAGAATCTCCTGCACATTTGTAATGAACTCATTCATTACAAATGCGCTATAGCGTCGGGTATGCGTAAGGATTCAAAAATGTTGACAGGGTTTTAAATTGTTACTTCCGGTAGCCATAGTGGGGGGTGATAAAGATGTCTCTTCCCTAATATCAGGTAAGCTAGAATATCTGGTCTGTCTGGTTTTGCTAGCATGCAAAAGTTTATTGATTTTGGACATTAGTGCCTGTTTTTGCAAAACACAACTCTTTTTTTTTTTTTTCTTTTTAATTTAAGAATATGCCAGGGATAAGGTAAGAAATATGTGGGTGTAAGTGTGCTTAACTATTAAGAGTTCGTGTGTGTAGATTTTATGTTTTCAGTGCTGTAGTGTTGTAATATTTTATCTGGAATATATATATAGTTTTAGTATTGGTTCGGAATTATTTATATATTTCATTTTAGGGTGTTTGTGTGAACTCTGAGAGTGTGCACAAGAAGAAAAAAAAAATTTTATTTATTTTTTTTTTTTTTTTTTTATGTCTTATATGTTATGTTATATGTTGCGTGCTGTGTGCTGAAGCAAGGTATCCGACAATGCCTGGACACCGTAATCATCATGGGTTTCCACGATGAACAGACACCTTAATGCGGACAGACATCACAACTCGAAGCACATAAAGGCCACGTCCCGACTTTCTCACTCTGCACGATGCAGTTAGCGGCGTTATTCTATGTTAGAACAGTGCCTCGCATGAGGGTCATGGGACGGTTTTGACCAAAGGATTCACTATTAGTTTGACTATCACAAATATACACTCTGCACGATGCAGTTAGCGTCGTTACTTAATAAAAAGTGGTGCCTCGCATGCATATTTGGTGAACAATAAATGCTTGTTTTTTGTTTCGTATATTACACTGCTCCCACTCTGCACGATGCAGTTAGCGACGTTGTTCTACTATGTTACAACGGTGGGTAATAACGCAATTTTAACATTAATTTCTTGTATATTTAATTTGTGTTGTTGCATATTTTCTCTTGAAATTTTGTTATTATGCTTTCTTTTGCTTTATCTTTGTATATATATGTGTGTTTATACGAGTTTTTATGTTGTGCCCGAGCTAGCAAACCAGCCGTTCGAACATCGCACCGAACACGTTGTTGAGACCAAAACGTTTCATCGAACTTGTTGCTCGGTTGCAACGTACTTTCACACGAGTTATACAATTGCTCCCTCTTACCCCTTCCCCTTCATTTAAAAGCAACACATCCCCAATAACACATAATTCACAATTGTCGCATTAGCGTGGACTGCGATCCACTTTAATGTAAAATAAGCAAAGAAGAAAATATCAATTGTCAAGTGGACCAAGGAACACTTTGGCCACCAAAAGCAGCAACCACATTTTATAAACAAATAATACACTTAAGCTAAGCTAAGAAGAAACCACATACATATATACCCCAATAATGTAAACAGAGAAACCCTCAAGATATAAGAACTAACCATAGAGAATTAAAGAGAGCGATTGATCGCATAAAAGAAATCTAACTTAGAAATAAGGCCTCAGTTTTGAAATAAAGCTCAATTAAAGACGATCTACTCGGACTCGAATTTGTTCTGGGTTCGGTACTGTATCTATCTTTTGAACTACGTGTACAAAAACACCTAATTGGCGCAGTCGGTATTCGAATCAAAACCTTCAGCCGGAAAATATAAATAAGTGCAAAAGAAAACTTTGTCCGCACAATAAATTTTCTGCATGAAACAAACTTTGATTGTGGCATTAAATAGAGACAAATGTAATATTGTCACAAACCAGTCGAGACAATACAGTGTGTATAGTGAAGTGCGACAATTAAACAGGGAATTCAAAAACCCGTAATAAAAGTCGTAATAATAGCCGAAAAATCCCAAATTAAAAAAAAAAAAAAAAAAAAACAAAATTTACAAAAACAAAAAACCCCAATTTTAAAAAAAACAAAGTTTATGAAAACAAAAAATCTCAAATTAAAAAAAAAAAGAAATAAAATTTCCAAAAACAACAAACCCCAAAGTTAAAAACCAAAATTTCCAAAAAAAAAAAAAAAAGTTCAAAGATGGCAACAGAAAACCAAATGCAGTTGTGCATTCAAGCACTCACCCAAATTGTGACAAATCAGCAAATGGAGAGAGACACCAACAACCCTATGACGAGGAGAAGAAATAATATTGAAAAAGAAACTCGTTATCTTCCGATCTTTACTGGACAGGAGGGAACACTTCATGGATTCATGGCTTCGGTAGACCAGGTGATGAGAGAATATGGAGACGACGCAGACCAAGTCTTCAGCGTGGTGTTCAACACAAAAATACAAGGCCAAGCAAGAACAATTCACAACATAAACACACCAGCAACATGGGACCAGTGCAAGGAGAAGCTGAGACACCATAATCGCCCCAGACAGGATCAAATGGGACTGACAAAGAAAATCAACAACCTAAGGGTCACTAGCATCAGAGATCTGGACATAAAAGTAAGATTCATCGTAGAAGAAATAACAGATTTTGCGGTTTTCGAAAATAACGAAAGCCTTGTTAATATTTTAAGCTCCTTACTAATACAAAGAATTAAGGAATTGACAGCAGGGCCAATGGCGGTTTCGCTAATGCGACTTACAACAGTACAGACAGTTAGGAATGAGATATCCAAATACATGGGCCTAAATTTCGGAAATTTAAACCAGAAACTATTAATCAGAAAAAACATAGACAACAATAATCCAAGCAATAACACTGAACAAAATAACGGAAACCAACAGCAAATAGTCACAAGAAATAACTACGGAGACAATAACAAACAACGAAGCCAGAATACAAGACAAACTAATAACGGACAACAGAACCAAAATCGAAATCAAAATTGCATCAACCAACAACAGAACCAGGGATATTTTAATAATTATCAACAGCCTCGAAACCCAAGTAATAACCAAATAAATAGGAACCAAAGCCAAAACATAAGATCCGACAATCCCCCACAAGCCATGAGTGTGGACAACTTGACAGAAGAAAATAATGAGGGCACGGAGGAGGAAGATACTCAAGCATTTTTTACCCACTAGCCTCGGACGAACGTAAAATGTACATAGAGGGAACCATAGAGGGACGCAGATTTCTGTTTCTAATAGACACAGGATCCACAATTAGCATAGTAAACACAAAAAAAGTAGAAGAAGACCTTTATAAAAAAATAAAAAAGTATACAAAAACCATTCATACCATTAAGTCGAAATTTGAAGCCAACAGCTTCTTGGTAATGACAAAGGCACCAAGTGAATTCCAGTATTCACAAAAAGTACGTTCAAGGTGGGTAGCCTTGCCCTTGGACAAATCATACGATTTTCTATTGGGCATGGATTTTATCCAAAGAAATGTAAAAAGTATAAACATAAAAGAAAAAACAATAAAGCTAATAAACGATGTCGAAATTCCATTCTTGTCTAAGGCCACAGAGGTGGCTTGTGTACTGGAAGTAAGCGAAATTGAAGACTTCAATACAGCAGAATTAAACACAGAGGAAAGTGAAATAGTAAATTCACTAAAGAAAAAATTTAAAAAATTATTCAATAATGAGGGAGATCAGTTGACAAACACAAGCACAGTATAAGTATAAGTATAAGCATAGTATAAGAACAATAACAGACCAACCAATAAACTCTAGAATTTATAGGTGTTCTCCAAAAAATGAGGAAGAAATTAGAAGGCAAATAATAGAAATGGAAAAAACGGGATAATAAGAAAAAGCAGAAGCAAGTGCAGTTCACCCATATGTTTGGTACCAAAAAAATGGGACAAATCGGGCGTGCAAAAGTACAGACTCTGTGTAGACTATCGTTGCTTGAATCATGTGGCGGTTCCTGACAAGTATCCATTGCCATTGATGGACTCATTATTGGACAAGCTTGGCAGGGCGCAATATTTTAGTACAATAGATTTGGCAAAAGGGTATCATCAGATTTTGATGGCCGAAGAGGACATAGAAAAGACAGCATTCGTTTCACCAATGGGACTATATGAATACGTTAGAATGCCATTCGGATTGAGGAACGCACCGGCAACATTTCAGAGATTAATGAATGATATTTTGAGGGACTACATAAACAAGATTTGTGTGGTGTACCTTGATAATATATTGATCTTTTCGACAACCTTGAGCGAGCACAGGAATGCTTTAGAAAGCATATTTAGGAAACTCCAGGAACACAATTTAAAGATACAGGCAGGCAAGTGTTCATTCATGAAACAGGAAACAGAGTTTTTGGGAAATGTTCTTACAAAAGAGGGCATAAAACCGAATCCAAAGAAGATACGAGATATTCTGGCCATGCCATTGCCAAGAACAGAAAAAAAACTCAAGGGATTTTTGGGCATGAGCGGCTTCTATAGGAAATTTATTAAAGACTACTCAAAAATTGCATACCCAATGATTAGATATTTACGAAAAGGAAATCGAATTAACCAGAACGACCCAGAGTATATTGATTCATTTGAAAACTTAAAAGCTCTTGTCAGTTCACACCCAGTGTTGAAATTCCCGGAATTCGACAAAAAATTTAGTATGACAACGGATGCAAGTGATTTTGCTGTCGGGGCAGTTTTGGCACAACAGGGCCACCCAGTAGCGTTTGTATCGAGAACCCTAAATAAACATGAAAGACTTTACAGTGCAACAGATAAAGAGTTTCTGGCCATCGTTTTTGCGGTGGACTACTTTAGGCACTATTTGTTTGGTTCACAATTCCAAATAATAACAGACCACCAACCAATAAGCTACTTGAGCAGAAAATATAAGGGAAAAAACATAAAAGATAGACATAAGAGATGGATCTTGAAACTCCAAGAATTCGATTACGAGATTCAGTATTTAAAGGGAAAAGACAATAAAGTCGCAGATTTTCTGAGTACACAAGAGACAGCACCGTTGATAAACAAAGACAATGCTGAAGAATCAAATTTAAAAATGACAGACACTATTCATTCGGCAGACGAGAACGAGCCAATAGATCTCTTCATAAAACAGGATATTGTAAACAAATACAAGATGCAAATTATTGTCACCCATTCGGCAAGGGATGACGTGGTCAGTAGCCATGGTAGAAAAATAATAGAAATAAACCCATCAGACACAGTATTGGAGAGCAAAAATTCAAATTATCATAGACCAATTTGCCACATTTGGTAAACCCAGAAAAATAATTATGGACAATGAATTTAGAGCAGAACAGATATTGATCTTTTTAAATAAGGAAGATGTTGAAGTGCATTTGACAAAGCCAAATGCTCATACAGGGAATGCTGACATAGAAAGATTACATTCAACTCTAATTGAGATAGTAAGCGGGGTAGATGAAGATGTTTCAATAGAAACCAAAATTTAGATTGCTATAAGCATATACAACAGAAGATACCATACGATAATTCAATGTTCACCAGAACAGGCAAAAAACGAAAAAAAAAGCTGAAGAATTACATAAAATAATAAATAAATATACAGAAAAAACAATAAACAAAAGAAATGAAAAAAGAAAAAATAATGAAGAAAAAAGAAATGAAGGTCCAATAAAAAACTATAAGCGACTCAAACATAAGGACGAACTTTATTTCAGACATGCAGGGCTTGAGAATGCTCACCTTTGCTATATTAAGAGACCACTAAAAATGGAAATGAGAAGCAAGAGAAGAAATGAGGAGAAAAAAGAAAAGGAAGATTAAAAAGAAAAAAAAAAACAAATCAGCATGTCAGTAATGGTAACTACACATTCGCAGTGCGTTGCAATGATTATCCTGACAATGATGGCAATGGGTCATACTAGACTACAATACAGGAAGAAGCAGGATACGTGCCGATACACATGTATGCAACGGAAATCGTAAACGGAACTATAATTATTTTACATATTATAGATGTTAATCAGATCACTAACATTATGGATAAGGTAGAAAATAATATAAAAAACGTAGAAATAGCAGACAGAGAATTGATCACGGACGAAATAAACTTTATTAGAGCAAAAATTAAATCGATCACACCATATACCAGTGAACGGAGGGGACTGGTGAATGGTGTAGGCACAGTGTACAAATGGCTTTTTGGACTAATGGACAATGAAGAAAGTATAATTGATCACTTGGACATACTAGACAAAAAGAATCATGCACTTACACAAAATATAAACAAACAAATACATATCAACACTCATTTCAACGATACTATAAATAAATTAGCAAACACAATAGTACCGGACAGAAATATTATACAAATCGCAACAGCAAGAATGAGGGAGGAAAACAAAGAAACAATAAAGAGACTTCTGTACAACGACCAAATGCAGAAACTTAAAAATATAGAAGAAAAAATTTATTACATACAGGAAAATATAGCATCCTCAAAAAATAATATATTCTTACAACAAATCCTAACGCAAGAAGAGATAATTAAATTCGAAATAGATTTTTACAAAATAAAATTTATAAGAATGGGCATCCTAAAATACAAAAACGATAAAGTAGTTATGGCAATCAAATTACCTAAGAACTTTATAAAAGCAGACGTAAAATTAATTACTCCAATTCCTAACAAAAACCATATTCAAATTGATCAAGAAAATATGCTTATTACCCAGATCCAGGGTAAAATATATGAATATAAAGAAAATTTCATTTTAAGAGAACTAAAACGAAGCAAAAGCTGCACAATATACAATAATTGCAAATTTATAATAAACAACAAAGCAAGCATAGAACTAATAGATGATGAAACAATAGTCATAAGAAACAGCAAAAATAACATTTTACACCAAGATTGTGATAAAAGAGATATCACACTAAATGATAATTACTTAATACAATTCGTAAATTGCAAAATACAAATACTAACCGAAAAATTTTCAAACAAACAAATAGAATTTTCTGAAAGATTCTACTACCCAACAAATATGTTAAACCAATCATACACAAACACTCTAAACTTTGAACAGTTCACGCTGGAAAATTTTGAGAATCTAAAAGAAATAAAGGAACTACAATTCCATAAAAAAGCCAATTATGGCATGGCAATAACATTCATAGTAATCATGCTAGTAGGATGGGTATACCTATATTGCAAACTAAAAAGTAAAAGTATTCATATTAATGTAAACAGAATTCAGGAGAATTCAAATTCTAGCGGAGGAGGAGTTATACAATTGCTCCGCCTTACCCCTTCCCCTTCATTTAAAAGAAACACATCCCCAATAACACATAATTCACAATTGTCGCATCAGCGTGGACTGCGATCCACTTTAATGTAAAATAAGCAAAGAAAAAAATATCAATTGTCAAGTGGACCAAGGAACACTTTGGCCACCAAAAGCAGCAACCACATTTTATAAACAAATAATACACTTAAGCTAAGCTAAGAAGAAACCACATACATATGTACCCCAATAATGTAAACAGAGAAACACTCATGATATAAGAACTAACCATAGAGAATTAAGGAGAGCGATTGATCGCATAAAAGAAATCTAATTTAGAAATAAGGCCTCAGTTTTGAAATAAAGCTCAATTAAAGACGATCTACTCGGACTCGAATTTGTTCGTGGCTCGGTACTGTATCTATCTTTTGAACTACGTGTACATAAACACGTAATTCACGTCGTCTTTTGAGCATTGCACCGAACACGTTGTTGAGACCAAAAGGTCTCATCGAACCTGTTGCTCGGTTGCGATGAACTTTCGGCGGTGTGTGGGCATATGGTTATACATATTTAGGTGGGCATTCTTTTTTTTTTTAATTTTGTTATTTTATCTTTGTGTTATTATTATTCTTATTATTATTTTTGTTTTTGGCACACATTTTCTTTTCACTCTCACCCTACTCACTCAATTAGTAAGATTATGATAATCGTGAAGAAAGGCATCGTCTGTTCGTTTGCCGGCTGCGCCAATTATGTCTGGATTCCTCGGGTCCAGGACAATTGCGGGGGTGGCTGAATCAACTCCTTTGAAATTCAGTTCCAACTCAAAAGGCTCTTGGAGATCTTTTACAGGCTTTGTTCCCAAATGATCGTTCCCAATAAATTCAAATGGTCTTGCTTAGTTAAAATCAGAATTAAGATTGATTCTTTATTAACATAATTCTATTGGGCGTAGCCAACGACAAAGTATAAAAGTGTTTATTCTACAGAATGTATGTATGTTGTTATCCAGTTGTGGACGATGCCCCCGGATGCCGACTGCTGACGCTGCGTCTCTTACAATACAATATTCTTCAAGCAGCCATCTGCTTACGAAGCATTGCGGGAAAGGGGGTGAGTTAGTGGTGTAGGCGGGGAGGTTTGGGGGGTGAACCAGCATGGGTGCTGGTAACTCACGCGAGTCACCATCAGAGCGGGAGTCCTCTTGGTTCTGTCAATCGTGGCCCATGTGACGTAGATAGTTGTAATATCCAGTTATGTATCGCTCCTCTAGTCAAATTTCCAATTGTTTTCTTCAATTATACAGCACTTTATTTCGTTTGTAATATTTTTATTTTTAAGTTTACAAAATATGTCTGAACAATACACGTCCGTTCGTTAGCAATGATGAATAAAAAGTGAGTAGTATGCTGAAATATGTCTTTGTCTTATATATATATCTTAGCTAGCACAATTTATTTATGTTATAATTTTGCAGCCGGCCAACTGTCCAATGCTTTGACATAATCATATTCTTGCTGATGTAGCTTCTAAGCGGATGTTTCTGCAGTTGCGACATTCGCTTATTGGCTACGATGTTTCCCGGTTCAATAACATTGTTAGCGAACTAGGAACGATCGAAGGGGTGAATGCGCGACCATGGGTACATGATGTTCTAGATTTGGTGTAAAAATTGTGACAGGCCTTCTTGCTTTCCAGACAATGATTGTTGCTATGAATAGTACTGCCACTATCATATAATGGATGGATGTGTGCTCTGTTGTTGTGTTACTTGCGATGATTACCCTCTTATGTGTCTCTATTGCTTCTAAATGTAGTCTTTGCAGTGTCAGTGTTTCCACCGTGTTATTTCTTGAAATTCCTCTTGTAGGTGTCATAATTATCTCTGGATGTTCTAATATACTTTCTTTAGTGTTATCATAGTCCAGACCATTTACTTCTATTGTAGCATTTCCATAAGTTATTATCACCGATCCGTTTATGCAGGTCTCATTGCCTTCTGGTGTTTTTACTTTAGTTTCCTTCGCATTAAAGATGAAGATGTATCCCTTTTCTGGTTCGAATATGTCTGTGACCATGCCTGTATTCTGCATGTCACAATTACTGTGATTATTCTTTAGTAGATTCTGGATACATAATGCGTTTGTTGGCAGTGTTTTAATGCTTTCTATGTCGCAAATGGATTTGTTGGCAGTTTGTTGGCATTTGTTCGAAAGGTGTACAATTTTATAGTCGTTGCATGCTATAAACTTAGGCGCTATTATAAAAAATGTTTTGTTGAGTGGTAATGGTATAATTCTAGCAATTTTATAATTTTGCTATTTTTGCTATATCTTGGAATCTTATTTGTATCTCATTGTTAAATGCTTCTTGATTCAGTATCGCATTTGTTAAGTTTCTTTCTTTTTCTTTTAATAAGTCTATTTTTTCTTCTATCTCTTGGCCATCACTGGCGTCCATATTACCGGTTATTGATCTTACGATACTTCCTAATCCGTTAACTAAGCCCCGTTTTTGTTGTCCCGAGGGTGTTAGTATTTCTATCTTTTCCCGCAATTGGGCTATCTTACCCTCTAGGATATAAGCTGCGTCAATGAGCGTTTCATCTTGCTGTATTAAATTTAGTGTACTACTAAATTGTTCTACACAGCTTTCATATTCCTGTATGTCTATTATATGTTTAATATTTTTATAAGTTTGAAATATTAAACATTCTCCTAATTCTATTTTGGCGATGGGATTAGTGGACTCATTAATATCTTGGATCGATATGAATTGTGCAGAATTTAGCACGAATCTAAAAAAACAGAAAGAGAGAAGGCCGAGACCTTTAGTTATCTTCTTGTTTCTTTGTAGTCTTTCTGATTTTAGACTTGTGTATCTTTTGACCTTTGCTTGTTTTAAATGTAGGTCCATGTCCCGTTGTCACTTTATGGATTGTAAAAAGAGGTGTTATCTTATTTCTTCTGTTTTCTTTTCTAAAGATCCTGTCTCCTTCCTCTATTTCTATTTCATCCGTTCTATTCTCATTTAATTTCATAGTTCTCTTGTATACTGTTTCCTTTAACTTACGTTTTACTTTTAGGTATAACTTTTCTCGAAATATATTTAACTGATTTAAATAATCATGCTCTCCATTAAATTTCACAGAGTTATTAAAAGTGTGGGTTTTACCATGGAAAAGTACCATGGAAAAGTGTTTAGGGTGTCAACTTGATACTAGAGTGTATAGCCTTATTATATGTTATCATGGTTTCTGATAGTACTTCTTCATGTTCAAATGGTAGTTCCCACTGATTGTATATATATCCATATGTACTATTTCAAGTGGAGCACTTGGAGTTTCCGGAGTTTGATAGGGTATCTTTGGCGGCTGTCCATCGTATTTTAGCCTAAGACATATTTCGCAGTTCTTAATAACGTTGCCTATTTTGCTTTTCATATTGGGAAAATATATTTCTCTTTTTAAATGTAAATACCACTCATCTATACCCCTATGATTTCTATTCTGGTGGTCTTCATTAATTATTTCTTCCTGCTTAGCTTTATCTTTTTCTTCTGGCAGCAGCTCAAGTGATGTAACAAGTGTGAAAGTTTTATCTTGTGGGAAATTTTGTGCATAAACTTCTTGTACTATTTTAAAAGTATCATCTGTTGTAAGCGTTGCTTTTAAGTGTTGCTTTTAATATGCGTTCTACATTCTCTTTTGTAAATGTTGTTTCCCTAAAGTATTTTCTTAGTTTATTTTTGTAGTACTATTTGTAAATTAAAATCATTTATCGGTTTTTCTGTTATAGGTATCTGTATGTTAGTTATTGTATTCGTTGCGATGTCCGTTGCTACTACTTCGTTTGTGTGTACCTCATGATCAATTCTACTAAGCGCATCCGCTATAACGTTCTGTGAGCCTTTTTATATATTAAGTCGAAATCGTATTCCATTAATTATATTCTCCATCTTAACATTTTTGAACTTGGCTCCTTAAAATTCATTAACCATGTTAACGGCTTATGATCTGTGACAATTGTGAATTTGTTCCCATAAAGATACGGTCTTTTTGTATTGTTGAATAATTTACTTCTGCGTCCGAGAGTGTTCTACTCGCATGTCATTCTAGGTATGTCATTGTTTAAAGAGCCCTGGGATAATACTGCTCCGATAGCAAAATTACTAGCGTCGGTTGTTAAAAAAAAAGGCTTGTCGAATTCCGGATATTTCAAAATTGGGTCGTTAGTCAGTAATGTTTTACATACTTCAAATGCTTCTAGAAATTCTGCATTAATTTGTACTGGTTTTTTCCCTTTCAATTGTTTAGTCATTGGCTTCGTTATTCGGGCGAAGTCTCGAATAAACCTTCTGTAATATCCGAGTACTCTTCTTTCTGTTATGTGGGCATGGAAAATCTTTTATAATCTGAATTTTATTCGGGTTAGGTTTTACTCTCTCCTGTGTGACTACGTGTCCTAAACACTCCACTTCTTTCCTTAAAAACTCTGGCTTATTCAGTTGGACTTTAAAATTTGCTTCTCTAAATCTTTGGAACACTGTTTTTAAATTTGATATATGCTCTTGCAGGGGTGGTGAAAATATAATGATATCATCAAGATACACTAAATATATTTTACCAACCAGGTCTTTTAGTATGCTGTCCATTACTCGTTGAAAAGTCGCTGGTGCGTTTTTCAGACCGAACGGCATTCTAACATACTCAAAATGACCGCCTTCTACTGTGAAAGCTGTTTTTGGTATGTCTTCAGGACTACCTGATGATATCCACTAGCCAAATCAAGGTTAGAAAAATACTTGGTTTTTCCTAGCTGGTCATATATATTATTAATATTTGGTATTGGGTATTTATACGAAACTGTCTTCTCGTTAAGTTTCCTAAAGTCTGTAACAAGTCTCCATTTCCTCTGTCCTGCAGCGTCTGCTTTCTTTTGTACTACTCATACTGGAGCACTCCACGGTGAGTGACTTGATCTAATTACATCTTGAATCAGTAGTTCGTTTATTTGTTTCTTAATTTCCTACTTTAATGCAAATGCATATCTATATGGTTTAATAAAAATCGGATTTTGTCTGTTAACGGAATATTATGTTTTACTAAACTAGTAAATGTTAATGGTTCATTTTCTTTATAAAATATGTCTTTTCTTCTAGATTTAAATGTTCGAATCTAAACTTTTGTGATTCCTCGGAAGTATTCTGCAGTGTATATGTATCAGAAGTAATTGTATGTAATTCGATAACTTTTTCTTTTTTATAGGGTCTTGATTCTATTGCTTGTTCAACATATACTAGTCGATCAGTATCTGTGTAGTTCGACACCTCCAAATTACTGATGCCGTTTTCGGCCCTATATATCCCGTCTGATATAATTAAATCTTTTTCAATGGCAACTGCTTTGCATATTATATCTCCCTGTCTCGTTTATACCGGCAGTGGTATTATTGTTTTAGTATGTCCCTCTATTGTATATGTCGGAGATGAGTTTATTTTAAAAAGGTACCATATCGATATCTTATAATTATTATCGATAACTAAAATAAGGGTTGCATATCTTTTGATGAATGAGACCTCGATAGTAAGAATTGAGATCGAGCGTGGCCCCGAGCAGAGTTGCATTGGTTGTTAAAAAGCGCGTGTGTGCGGAAAATTAGGAAAAGGCAACCATTAGGGATTCGCTGCATATCATCAAAAAGTGCTTCTATGGATAACTCTCCGTCATCTGAAGTGGGATCCAACTCTCGTCAACAAAATATGGAAGATCAACTGCGCATCCTGGTGGAACACCAAAGTCAAAGCTTCCTGGAATTGGCGAAAACATTGCTGGCGTCGGTACGAGAGCCGGCACAAAATGCACCGTCACGTTGCCAAAATATAATGCTGATATTTCTGGCGCCGACGCTATTCAATGGTGTGCCACAGTTGATATTGTTTTAAGTGAAAAGCCACTGCAGGGCAGTGCTTTAATTTTGGCATTAACTAAAGCGCTGGAGGGAAGCGCATCCCAATGGCTTTCTCAAATTTGTTATCCAGGTGTGACGTAGGAGGAATTTAAGCAGTTATTCCAACAACGATATGCAAATACCGAGACGCCAGCTGCCATGTTCTTGGACCTATTAAACAGTCGTCCCGGCAACGGCGAATGTTTTGCGATATATGCCAGTCGAATGGTGACATCACTCGTTACCAAATGGAAGGATTTGGACATTGAATGAATTGCTGTATCTGTGGTTTTGGGACATTTGGCCAACTTTGATCGTCGTCTACAAAGAATTACCTACACTGCTGATATTCAGAACAGACGCGACTTACAGGCGGAACGAGGGATCCGGAGCCAAGCTGCCCTTTTCAATTAAGTGTCATCTTTGTGGTAAGATGGGACACAAAATGGTTGATTGCAGAAGCCGAAAGCAGAGCAGTGGTATGCCGAATCAGGATCAACGAGGAAGTCAATCCTTTCAACAATATTCGAAAGCCAATATGACTTGCTATCGTTGCCAGGAGCAAGGCCACATAGCTTCACAATGCCCGAAGAACACGACAAGCGGTGGAGCTGGACCGAGAAATGAAAAGAGGGCCGAACTATGTGTGTTGGATGAGCCGAAGACAAGTATGATGTTACGAGGTGAGAACTTTCCAATTATTTTTGATTCTGGAGCGGAGTGCTCATTAGTTAAAGATAGTTTTTCAAAAAAGCTCTGTGGCAAGAAAATAAACAATGTTGTAAGTTTGAAAGGTAGACAAAAACGATTTAATACGGCTGTTAAAATCTTATTCAGATTCATTTATATAAGGAACACCTCAGACTCGTGTGAAATGATAATAAGATTGGTAGATGAGACTAAAACTGTCCAAAGAAGACCATACAGATTGAGTCCCGGTGAAAGAGATGTAGTTCGAGAAAAAGTACAGGAATTAATAGAGAGCAAAGTTATCAGAGCCCTGTAGCTCTCCTTTTGCCTGCCCGGTTTTATTAGTAAAAAAGAAAAATGGTTCAGCCAGGCTTTGTGTGGACTACAGAGAATTGAACTCTAATACAATTGCGGACAAGTTTCAGTTACCGTTGATAGCTGATCAAATAGCCAGGTTGCGTGGTGCGAAATTCTTTACCTGTTTGGACATGGCAAGTGGTTATTATCAGGTACCCATGAGTTTCTGTCGATGCCATTTGGCCTCAAGAATGCACCCTCGGTGTTTCAAAGAGCGGTTATGAAGGCATTAGGCAAACTGGCTTATTCGTATGTCATTGTGTACGTGGATGACATTATGATTGTGGCTCCAATCAAGGAATCTGCAGTTGAGAGATTGAGAACTGTCTTGGATATTTTGACAAACGCTGGATTTTCATTCAATGTTGAAAAATGTTTCTTCTTAAGGGCTTCTGTTCAATATTTAGGATTCGAAGTGCAGGCGGGGGAGATTCGTCCAAATACTCGCAAAATAGAATCTTTGAATGCTCTACCACCCCCTAGATCAGTTACAACACTAAGAAAATTTATTAGGTTGGCATCGTACTTTCGTCAGTTTGTCCCAGGATTTTCACAGCTAATGAAGCCTTTATATTTCCTCACCTCAGAGAAAAATAAGTTCGAGAGGAATACAGAACACGAGGAAATTCGTAAGAAAATTATTTACATACTCACAAATAAACCGGTATTGATCATCTTTGACCCCCAATATCCGATCGAGCTGCACACTGATGCAAGCACAATTGGATATGGTGCTATAATTCTGCATAGAATTGACAATAAGCCACATGTGGTGGAATACTATAGTAAGACAACCAGTCCATGTGAATCCAAGTATACCTCTTATGAATTGGAAATACTGGCTGTGTTTAATGCTGTGAAGCATTTCCGACACCTTCTACACGGTAGAATGTTTGTCATTTTCGCTGATTGTAATTCGTTAAAGTCATCAAGAAATAAAATTGAGTTGTTGCCTACAGTGTATCGTTGGTGGGCCTATTTGCAAACGTTCGATTTTGATATACAGTACAGAGAAGGCAAGCGTATGGCCCATGCAGATTTCTTTTCCCGAAATCCACTTCCTCCGAAAAATTCTCCTGAATATGCAAAGGTGGTTGAAAACCGAATCGATTTAACCGAAGTAACTAAAGATTGTATTCGAGTAGAACAACAAAAAGATCATGATATTGCAGGAATAATTGCTAAACTGAACAATGACGACTTTTCTTTCGATTTGTCCAAAACATACGAGTTGAGAGCAGGAGTTTTGTACAGAGTTATTCAAAGAAATGGCAAGACTCTTTGTTTGCCAGTAGTGCCACGTGGATTTAGATGGTCTGTTATTAACCAAGTACATGAATCGGTAATGCATTTGGGTTGGGAGAAAACCCTTGACAAAGTGTATGAATATTATTGGTTCGAAGGAAAGGCAAAAAATGTTCGAAAGTTTGTGGAAAATTGTATAACATGCAGGGTGTCCAAATCATCTTCAGGAAAAGTTCAGATTGAACTACATCCCATTCCGAAAGTGAGCATTCCATGGCATATATTACACATAGACATATAAGGCAAGCTCAGTGGCAAGAGCGATCGTAAGGAATATGTTATTGTGCAAATTGATGCATTTACCAAGTACGTTTACCTATATCACACTTTTACATTGAGTGTCGAAAGTTGTGTAATGGCGCTAAAATCGTCAATTTCCTTATTTGGAGTTCCTAATCGTATTGTGGCCGATCAGGGATGAAGCTTTACAGGTGCTAGATTTTTTGAATTTTGCTCTTCACAAAAGATAAAACTACATTTAATATCAACTGGGGCCAGTCGTGGTAATGGTCAAGTTGAGAGGGTTATGAGTACTTTAAAAAATTTACTAACGGCTGTTGAATCAAATTCTCGATCGTGGCAGGAGGCATTGGGCGATGTACAATTAGCCAATTAGCCAGAAACCAAATTAAACTTGGCTGAAATAAGGACACAAGCTCTAGAGAATATAGAAAGATCAGGAAAATATGAGAAAACCAGATTTGATAAAGGCAGGGCTAAAATAGTCAAATTTGGTGTGGGTGATTTTGTGTTGCTTAATAATAGTGAAAGAAACCAGAAAAAATTGGATCCTAAATATAGAGGACCCTTTGAGGTTATTGAAGTTTTGCAAAACGGCAGATACATTTTAAAAAGTATGAAAAGTGACAGGCGGTATAAATATCCGCATGAAAAGTTAAGAAGACTTCCTAATGGGCAGGTGCCAAGCGAGCTGGAGATCGAGGATATCCCGTCAGAAGAAACCGTTGAAATAGACGGTAGTGAAACCGTTGAAAAAGACGGTAGAGAAACCGATGAAAGAGACTGTGAGAGAAGCTGTTGAAATAGACAGTAAATTGGCGGAAGGTGTATTGAGATACACGGTTATCGATTGATACGTGGCGGCACCTGACCCTAAAAATAAAGAAAACAAATGGCATGTAGATGGGTTTAAAATGAAAATATAAAAGAGAAATTTGAAGAAAAATTTATAGAAAAAAAGAGAAAAGAATAAAATTGATTTAAGTAACAAAAATTGAGAGATGTATTTGAAAACTTTAAGTTGAAATATTATGAACAAAATGTTATAGGATAGTTATTGAAAGAAAATCGAAAAAAGAATATGAGAAAAGAAAAACTTTGATAAATTTAAGAATAAGAAGTAAACAATAATGTTATTGGATAAGAAATAACTAAGTTGAAGTTTGTATTTAAATTAAGTCTGAAGTTGATACGGTGTTTGAATTGGAAGTATAATGTAAGGCCAAGGTTTATGGTATACACGAGGTCGTGTAATTTATCAGAATGGCCGTGTCGGAGATGAGTTCATTTTAAAAAGGTATCATATCGATACCTTATAATTATTATCGATAACTAAAAAAAGGGTTGCATTACTTTTGATGAATGAGACCTCGATAGTAAGAATTGAGATCGAGCGTGGCCCCGAGCAGAGTTGCATTGGTTGTTAAAAAGCGCGTGTGTGCTGGAAAATAAGAAAAAGGCAACCATTAGGGACTCGCTGCATATCATCAAAAAGTGCTTCTATGGATAACTCTCCGTCATATATATGTTTGATGTAGTATTATTTATAATTAAAATGTCAAGATTTGCGTCAGTCGTAAAGAGTTTTCGTTTACCTAAATCAATTTTTGCCTTTAACTGTGATAATATGTCCATACCAAAAAGACCATTAAAGAATGGGTGAAATTTAAATAATACAATAGTAAGTTTATAATCCCTTTCCTGTTAAATTCTTGCGGCATCTTCCATGCCGTTCTTTCTGTTATTGTATGTTTGTCTAAGGCCGTTTTTATAGTAATTGGGGAACCTAGAGCCTGTATTTTTTTAGGGTAAACAAGTAATTGATCAACAAAAGAATTAGTGGAACCTGTATCCAACAAAAATTTGAATGGGGTGTGGTCATTTGTATGTAATATTATGAAACCATTTATGAACCCAGTTGGTTTGGGGAGGCTCTTGCCTGAAAATTTGTCGTTATTTGGTTTCCTACCTCGCCCTGTTCCGTTTCTATATTATTCAAACTAGCTGAGGGAACGTTGCTGCTCCTAAAGGGGTTATTCCTCTGTTCAAAGTTTTTGCCACTATTATTATACTGTTTCTGTCCGCTACAGAATCTATTGTTAATCTGTCTCTGATTTTGATTATTGTACGGATTCGTACGATTACCTTCCGTTCTAAGGGGTTCTCTTAGAGCGACCATGAATGAGTCTCTTCGCTTCCATTACAGTGGCCGCGTGATTTCCTCCTTGTACCGATGACATGAGCTGCCCTCTAATTTTGGTAATTGTTGAGAATAGTTGACCTAGTGACAAATTATCTGGGAGTGATTGAATTTCCCTAAGGAGAATCGCTTCTGATTTCTTGCTGCCATACAATCTTTTGAGTCCCTCCTTAATATCATCCCACACTAGTGAGGTACCGGCTAGGGTCAAACTCTCATCTCCTTTTCCTATAACTTTATTTCTTATAGCCCGAAGAAGTAATAATCCATAGGGAGTTTGATCGGTGCCCCTAATAAGCATTATTATTTCCTCGACATTAGTGATGAATTTATCCAACTGACTTGGCTGGCCATCAAACGTTGGCAATTCCTTAGTGAATGATAATATATCATTAGGGCTCAATGTCGTTGATATAGTGCTTACTCCACTCACCGTTGGTGAGATCGAATAAGAAGCGTTGCCAGAATCCATATTAATTGCTACCTGTTCAACAATCTGACTACTCGCTCTAGTAGTTGGGCCTGCGGATTTAATTGAGCCTAGTCCCTGTTTAGTTTTTTCTACAATTTTATTTGACAACTAGACACAAGCTACTTCCAAGTCGAATCCTAGTACACTCTTTTCTTCCAAATATTGTGTTTGAATATTTATATAAAATAGATGTGCGTTACAATTTGTGTGCAATATTTTGTGTTGTTTTTAACAATATTATATATGGGATTGGTGTTTGGCTGTTTACCCAAATCCCACTAGTATGAAACAGCTGATCCCTAGACAACGACGACAACGATGACAACGACGACAATGACGACAACGACGATAACAAGAACAACGAGCATAAGAAGAGTAACGGTTAGAGATGATAAAGGTGGCGAATAAGCGAGGTGGCGATTTTGCAAGGACGGTGATCAACGAGATGCAAGAGCGCAACGCTGCGAGAGCGAAGTGCTGTTGTGTTTTGCTCATTGATGAAAGAGGTTGTGCGCTCTGCCTGTGTGGCTCCGGGAACGACAACAATTCGAGGAATAAAGACGACGGTGAAGACGTAGCCGCGAGGCGACGATGATTATACATTCTTTATATTATTCGCTTTAAAATACTAATAAAGTTTAAACTATTATAATAAAACCCCACATTTTGGGCGCTCGTCCAGGACAGAGCAAATGTGGACGGGATAAAACAAACGTGACCGGGATAGAGCAAATGTGAACGGGATTTTGCCGAAAACGACCACAGGTATAGTGCAAAGAGGGAATACGCAGTTAATAATCTGACGCAGGCTGACCTTGTTTCAATATGCAGTGTGCTCGGCATAGAGTACAAAAACGAAGACTTACATGTACACATTTTTCGGAATTTGAAGATGAACAGTTTACTGGCGTCACCCGAAGTCGACGAAGACGAAACAGACGACGAACCAGTCGATGAAACAGACGTTGAAAAAAACGTTGAAGCAGAAAACGTTATGTTCCAAACGCCGAACGGAGAGATGAATACCAGACGCAACGATTTTACAGAAAACGACAGAATGTCGACGCCACGCTTTGCGATCAGTTTTCGCGACGTAGAAGAGAGCATACGCAGTTATGATGGCAATAACACTATTCCAGTCGAAGTATGGATAGAAGAATATGAAGAACAGGCGATGCTCATGTATTGGAATGACTTCCAGAAGTTTTTGCTTGCAAAAAAAGCACTGAAGGGAATTGCAAAACTGTTTGTGTTGAGCGAGAGAGGTTTAAATTCGTGGAATTCTCTCAAATTAGCATTGCTATCCGAATTTAAGTCGAGTGTGAGCAGCAAGCTAATTCACGAGCATCTCGCGCGAACGAAACGTGGTAACAACGAGTGTGTTTTTGAGTACTTTTATAGAATAGATATTGCTTCTCGAGGTAAAATTGAAGATGACGCTTTCATACAGTATTTAATTGACGGCATCGATGAAAATAGTGTAAACAAAACAATATTATATGGTGCAAAAAATATGAGTCAATTTAAAGACAAACTAAAGTGTTTCGGAACAATGATTGCAAAGGAAAATCAGAGTAAGAAAGACAAGTCAAATGAGCAACGAGAACAGTGTGAAAGAAAAAGATAGAAAAATCAGATTCTATTCAAAGACGCGAAAAAGGAAGTGAAATGCTACAACTGTGGTGAAAAAGGCCATGTGGTGAATAATTGTCAGAATAAAGAGAAAGGCAGAAAGTGTTACAAATGTAATCAGTATGGACATATTTCTAAGAAGAGCAAAAATTGACAAAAATGTTCTCAATACGAATACCCACAGTTTGATTTCTAAAAATGATTTGACCAGCAAAAAAGTTTATATTGCAAATAAGAAGTGTACGGCGTTATTCGATATGGGCAGTAAGTTCACTATCATACGGGAAGATTTTTATTATAATATTGGCAAGCTTAAGCTGGAGAGCTGTAATGTTGTCCTAGTTGGATTCGGTGGTGACCGCGACTCTAATAAAATAAAACCAATTGGACAGTTTAAACAAACAATTCTGATTGATGAAGAGGATTATGTGTTGGATTTTTGTATAGTACCAATCAAATTCCTTGATATGAAATTAATTATCGGAGAACAATTATGTTTGCACGCAGAGATTGTTTTTAATTGTCATGGCTTGCAAGTGCGAAAAAATAAGATCAATGACGAACAAAATATTCTAAATATTTGTGTTGAAGTGGACAATGAGTTATTTGACATTAACGACGATGCGAGCGAATATGCTAAGAAAGAGGTGCGTGAGCTAATTTCAAGCTATGAACCAGTCAAAACAAAAACAACAAATGTAGAAATGCGTATTGTGCCAAATGATGAGACGCCTATTTTTTCACGTCCACGTAGACTAGCTTTTTCGGAAACGCGTATTGTTGATGAAGAGATTGAGGAGTGGCTTGAGAATGATATAATTGAAGAGTCAACATCAGAGTTTACAAGTCCTATAATACTCGTAAAAAAAGCGCGATGGTTCTGCAAGGTTGTGTGTAGATTATCGTAGAATTAACAAGGTAATTGTAAAGGACCATTTCCCATTACCGCTCATCGAGGATCAGTTGGATCGTCTGCAAGATGCAAATATATTCAGTACAATCGATTTGAAAAACGGATTTTTCCACGTACCAGTTGCTGAATCGAGCAGAAAATACACGTCGTTTGTGACACACCGAGGTCAATATCAGTTTTTGAAAGTACCCTTCGCCAGGAGTTTTTCAGCGCCACGTCAACGCGGTATTCCGAGATCTATTTCAGAAAGTTTATACCAAATTACGCAGGCATAGCTAGACCTTTAACTGAGTTGACAAAGAAAAAGGAAAAATTTAGATTTGATTTTGAGGAAGAAAATGCAGTTAATATTTTGATAAAGTTGCTAACTGAGAACCAATCAAGTGCAGAGGAAAAAGTCACTTGTGCACTTCAATTGAATTTGGATGCCCATTTCAAGTGCAGCCGCTCAATGTAACTAGACACTGCACCAGTTGGATATTGGTTATGTGGGAGATGTGAATATGTCACTATATATCTTAGCTAGCACAATTTGTTTACGTTATAATTTTGCAGCCGTCCAACTGTCCAATGCTTTGACATAATCATATTCTTGCTGATGTAGCTTCTAAGCGGATGTGTCTGCGGTTGCGACATTCGCTTATTGGCTACAATGTTTCCCGGTTCAATAACATTGTTAGTGAACTTGGATCGACCGAGGGGGTTTCGGTGGGGAGTGTAGGCGTGGTACCGATGGGTCGGTAACTCGCGCAACTCGATCGAAGGCTGGATGCTATAACAAGCCGTTGATTTCGTTTGAATAACTTACAAACCAATATGTCTAAAATGGCACATAGAGGTGGCCATTACAAAACGTACCCTCTCTGATAACGTTCTTTGAGCATAAATGACTAAAATGCAAAATTGACATAATTGAACTACTTTTTTGAGTGTATTTGGAGACTGAATTATCTGAAATTTCTTTCTTAAACTAACTATCAAGGTACCCACCGTAGTAGATTATTAATGTAACAATTAAACTGTCTTTGGGCAACAAAATTGTATGCACATTAACCTATTCTACTATACTATCGTCATTGTCTATTGAAGACATATATGACAATTTTCCCTCCGACCGTTGTGATTCCGGTTCGCCTAAAAATCTGGATCCCTTCAACCAAACACTAGCCGGTGAAAAGTTATTGACATTAGTTAAACCTTGAAAATCGCCTAGTCGTTGAGAAACAACCGTTTGAAATCTTTTGCTATTGACTTTAACGAAGAAATTAACGTCTGTCCATAAATAATTCTTTACGATCTTTATGTTGAGCGTTTTAATTCCAGTCGTGGTATTAATATTGGTCGAAGCGGGGCGACTCTGGGTTTAGCTAACACTAGTGACGTATCAATGTTGGTCATTAAATCTTAGGTGTGCATACGCTGTATATGCTAGTCTTGACGCATCATAAAATATGTGTAGTTGTATATTACAGTCCTTTAAATCTAAGTATGTTATTCTTCTTTGAATATTTAATTGTTTTCATTGAAAACTATTAGTACATATCTTTCCCAGAGTGCACATTGTTCATACTATTCCACTGTCCCAAACGGCTTGTAGTAAGATTTTGCTCGCTATTGTGACATAAGAAAGAAAACCCAATGGATAAATAGACATTGTTAGTTTCAGAATTTCTCGTTTGGTTGAGGTCAAGAATATTACGGTATGTTTCTAGAAATTACATATTGAAGGAAAAAATATCCTTTTCAAATTCCCACATTAATACCAAAACGATTTCTTCAATTAGCCTATTAATCTTTGATGTGACTCCTTAGACTTACAATTTTCCTCAGTTGCACATCTCAGAACCTGCTTGTTTATGGACAGTGACATCCCTTATTAACTTAACAGCTCTCTCAGTATCTTCTGCACCTCCCAGATAATCATCCAAATAATGTCTAGTGACTATTTCCTCAGAGGCCTGTGAAAATTCACTTTGAAAACCCATAGCATTACGATTTCTGGTAAGCTGGGGAATACAGGGGCTACATTTAGCACCGCAAAATAAAACCTGTATTTCGTATATGTCGGGGGTTCTTTCTCTTTCTCTCTATAGAATTCTTTCCGCATGTCTATCTTCTGGTATTATTCCAATTTGCAAAAACATTTCGCGTATGCCACCAACAAATGGTATTTTGTTTTGTCGAAAATTCATAATGACAGATACCAATTCATAACATAGATTTGGTCCGGTCAATAGGTAATTGTTCAAACTAATTCCATGGCTTTTATTAGCTGCATCTAAAACAATTCTTAATTTGTTTGGCTTATTATCATTCTAAACACCGACGTGTGGAAGATAATACGTCAATGGGTGTCCGTTCTAGATGTCTTTAGAGTCAAGTTTCTTAATATTACCTTTTATAATTCAAATACAACATAATACCTTTGCGAAAATATAACATTCTTATCCATTTTCTTCTCCAACATAAGAAGTTTATGATATGCATTTTGATAACTTTTCGGCAATTGATCAACTTTGTCTTTCCATAGTAAACCGCATTCAAACTTTGGACCCTGTCTCTGTAAAGTTTGGTCGATTATTTCTATATATCTTTTATCATCCCATGAAACTATGTCATCCTTTGAAATTGCCATTTTACTGTCTAATGCTCTATAGGGCTTTACTAAATCATGCGATACACCCAAATCATCAGTCCCCTCCTCACTACTTTGGCATTCTTTTATATGGAACATAAATTGTGAATTCATGGCGAGTGATGGCAACAACATTCAGCCAGCATCGATCGACTTTTCGTTATGAAATCGATTTTGTGTGCATTAGCACGGTATGCCATATGAAAGACCCCATTTTTCACCATATTTTATTAAAATCTTATCAAAGTCGTCGTTAACGTTTCGGAGAAAATCGCATTTTTATATTTTTCACAAAATTTTTTTAAGTGGGTTGTCAAATACGCGCGAAGACGTGTTCCCATACAAATATATGTGAACTGGTAACCCACATAAATTGTGAATTCATGGCGAATGAAGGCAACAACATTCAGTCAGCGTCGATCGACTTTTCGTTATGAAAACAAGTTTGTGCGCATATCATATATCATATCAAGAAATCCGATTTCTGTGCTTTTTTGTCAGAAAACGGGTTATTTATGAACCAATCGCAACCAAATTAAGCATAAGACAGTTTTTAGTATAAGTTTTTAATAACTCTAAATTTTATTGAAATCGGATGACTATATCATATAGCTTCCATAGGGCTAATCGGTCAAGAAATCCGATTTCTGTGCTTTTTTGTCAGAAAACGGGTTATTTTTGAGCCAATCGCAACCAAATTAAGCATAATACAGTTGTTAGTATAAGTTTTTAATAACTCCAAATTTTATTGAAATCGGATGAATATATCATATAGCTTCCATAGGGCTAATCGGTCAAGAAATCCGATTTCTGTGCTTTTTTGTCAGAAAACGGGTTATTTATGAACCAATCGCAACCAAATTAAGCATAGGACAGTGTTTAGTATAAGTTTTTAATAACTCCAATTTTTTTTTGAAATCGGATGACTATATCATATAGCTTCCATAGGGCTAATCGGTCAAGAAATCGGATTTCTGTGCTTTTTTGTCAGAAAACGGGTTATTTTTGAACCAATCGCAACCAAAGTAAGCACAAGACAGTTTTTAGTATAAGTTTTGAATAACTCCAAATTTTATTGAAATCGGATGACTATATCATATAGCTTCCATAGGGCTAATCGGTCAAAAAATTCGATTTCTGTGCTTTTTTGTCAAAAAACGGGTTCTTTATGAACCAATCGCATCCAAATTAAGCACAAGACAATTTTTAGTATAAATTTTTAATAGCACAAAATTTTGTTGAAATCAGATGGCTATATCATATAGCTCCCATAGGGCTAATCGGACAAAAACTCCGATTTTTTGTTTTTTTTTCAGAAATCGGGTTTTTTATGCACGAATCGCAGCCAAAAAGACCATATGATAGTTTCTTTTGTAATAACCCAAAAAGCGAAGTTTTAATCTGATCGGAGTACCATAACATATAGTTTCCGTATGGCCTCTTGAAAGTGCGGAAATTGTTTTAACGTCGTAATTTCTTTGATATTAAAAATATTTCTATTAAATCTCTATTAAGTCGTGCTTTAGGACATCAATCAATTGTGCAAAATTTAATCGAAATCAGATGGTATTTTTATTTTTTTTTTTTGTCAGAAATACTGATTTACGCTCCCTACAGGTACAGAGTATCTCAAACTCGGCTGCGCCCGAGTTTAAAATTCCGAATCTTTTCCCGTGCAGTTGTTCCGAGAAGTCGTAGATGTGGGCGATAGGGTAACGGTCAGGCACCGTTATAGCGTTTAATTTGCGATAGTCACCGCAGGACCGCCAGCCGCCATCTTTTTTGCTGACCATATGAAGTGGACTCGCCCATTGGCTATTGGACGGCGATATATACCTTCCTGAATCAGGAAGTTTATCTCCGTTTTGGCGGTTGCCAGTTTGTCACCAGAGAGTCGACGTGGGCGATCCGAGATGGGACTGCCGAAAGTTTCGATGTGGTGTTGTACGCTATGTGGCTTACTAGATTTGTTTGCTGGTACTGAAGAAGAAGAACTCAAGAAGATCTTGAAAATTGTGCACACCTTGAATTGTGGACACAGAGACATCTTTTGCTTTGGAGAGGCAAGCTGGTGTCGATAAAGTAGTTGTTGCATCGATTAGCTTTTGTTTTTTTTACATCGACCAGCAGATGAAAGTGAGATAGGAAGTCAGCGCCGATGATGGCCAATTCTGTGTCAGCTACGATGAAAGGCCAAGAGAAAGAGCGGCGGAGTCCTAAGTTTAAGCCGATGACTATGTTGCCATAAGTGTGTATGGTTGTTTGGTTTGCAGCGTATAGTGTGAGGTTGTTGAGTTTAGTGTTCTGTAAAGCCCATGAGCGTGGCACGACAGAGACAACAGAGCCGGAGTCGACAAGAAATCTGCATGTAGAAATGCGATCGACGATATGTAGACGAACCTCTGAAAAAAACGATTGGTTGCTTGGAATATTCGCTGTTGGTGTGTTGTTTGCCTCCTTTTAGCGTTGAAGGTGGCAGCCCCGTTAGTTTAACGGGTGCGAGCAAGGCTGCTTGCACTTCTTCGCATCTTGTCCGAAGCGATGATGATAGTAGCAAAGGTTCTGCTCACTGTCAGATTATTGAGAATGACTAATAGATGTGGATGTTTGCCCTCGTGGTTGAGAATTTGTTCTGGGCTGAGATGATCCAGGAGATCGATTGCGTGATCTATTGGATGACTTGAGACGGTTGAGATCGGACTGAATAAACTCAATTTTTCTTGCAGTTCCTGCAGCGATTTGCTGACGCTCTTGATCGATTCCGATGGAGTAACTGCGCCAGTGTGCGAATGTTGTGAATCACCTAAACCGATAGCACATGTGTCCGTTAGGCCGACCGTTTCCAGGAGCTTGTCTCCTATCTTGGCGAGTTTTTCCAGATCGTTTTCCTCCCAGATGGTTAAAATTGGACGAATGCTTTGAGGCATCTCTGCGAGAAATAGTGTACGGATCATTGGCTCACTGCTGGATTCAGGTGCGAGTCGACGAATATGAAGTAGTGTTTCGGAAGGTTTCAAGCCAGTGGTACCTCCACCCAGCAATAGACGACGCAGCCTTGACTCTGTAGATTCGGCAAATACTTCAAACAAACGTGTCTTCAACGTGTCGAATTTATTTGATGGAGGCGGGCGGGAGACGAGATCCTCCACAACTGAAACGATGTCTGAATCCAAACTGACTGTGACGTAGTCGAATTTGTCGTCATTATTGGTTACTCCATGCAACCTGCGCGAACCAAAGTTGAGGGTTCTTCGCAGTGAATTTGGGCAGATGAATTGATGTGCGCGTCATTGGTGTTGCATTTGTTGAGGTAGGAGTAGCTCGCAGTGCGTCAAGTTCACTGTGAAGTTCTTGTAATGTGCGTCTTCTTCGAACTGCAATTTCCTAGGCCGTAAATTATAAGGAACTTTGCCGGGTATCAATTGTCGTTGTGTGAGTAGCGTCGGCTTTTGGCCACCACGATTCGTGTGCCGTGTCTTCCTAGACCGAAAATTACAAGGAGCTTTGTCGGGCATCAATTGTCGTTGTGTGCGTATGTGTACGAGCGTGCTTTAATTTTACAATGTCATGCAAAACTTAAATTGGAAAATTAGGTACGCGATCGGTGATCACGTCGGGGTCACCACTTTGGCTTTCTTGTAGTAGTGCTTAAGTTAATGGTCAACACTCAGCCTTTACTATTATTACATTTATTATATTTTCAGTGATTCACTCGTACAATATATTATTGGTGTACACGTATGTTCAAAAGATAGATACAGTACCGAACCACGAACAAATTCGAGTCCGAGTAGATCTTCTTTAATTGAGCTTTATTTCAAAACTGCGCCTTATTTCTAAGTTAGGTTTCTTTTATGCGATCAATCGTATTTCTCTGTTTACATTATTGGGGTATATATGTATGTGGTTTCTTCTTAGCTTAGCTTAAGTGTATTCTTTGTTTATATAATGTGGTTGCTGCTTTTGGTGGCCAAAGTGTTCCTTGGTCCACTTGACAATTGATATTTTCTTCTTTGCTTATTTTACATTAAAGTGGATCGCAGTCCACACTGATGATACAATTGTTAATTATGTGTTATTGGGGATGTGTTACTTTTAAATGAAGGGGAAGGGGTAAGAGGGAGCAATTGTATAACTCCTCCTCCGGTAGAGTTTGAATTCTCCTAAATTCTTTTTACATTAATATGAATATTTTTATTTTTTAGTTTGCAATATAGGTACACCCCTCCTACTAGCATGATTACTATGAATGCTATTGCCATACCATAATTGGCTTTTTTATGGAATTGTAGTTCCTTTATTTCTTTTAGATTCTCAAAATTTTCCAGCGTGAACTGTTCAAAGTTTAGAGTGTTTGTGTATGATTGGTTTAACATATTTGTTGGATAGTAGAATCTTTCAGAAAACTCTATTTGTTTGTTTGAAAATTTTTCGGTTAGTATTTGTATTTTGCAATTTACGAATTGTATTAAGTAATTACCATTTAGTGTGATATCTTTTTTATCACAATCTTGATGTAAAATGTTATTTTTGCTGTTTCTTATGACTATTGTTTCATCATCTATTAGTTCTATGGTTGCTTTGTTGTTTATTATTATTATATTCTTAGGTAATTTGATTGTCATAACTATTTTATCGTTTTTGTATTTTAGGATGCCCATTCTTATTAATTTTATTTTGTAAAAATCTATTTCGAATTTAATTATCTCTTCTTGCGTTAGGATTTGTGGTAAGAATATATAATATATATATATAGTAACATATCCATAGTACCATAGTACCATACATATTCATGAGTGGACCACACATAAAGTCAAGCATAAGCATTTATCGGCTTCACCCTTTTTTTTAATATCCAAATGAAAATAAGATAAACAAAGACATCTGGTAACTTTTGGTTCTCAAACCCTAATTCAAGATTAAACAAAGACAGCCGGTAACTTTTGGTTTTCAATCCCTAATTCAAGATTAAACAAAGACAGCCGGTAGCTTTTGGTTCTCAAACCCTAAGTCAAAATTAAGCAAAGGCTAAATCCCTTTTTAAAATCAAATGAAACAGACATAAACAATAACATCCGTCGAAGCCAATACCTAAAGACTAAGAATAAACAAATCTCGCAAGATCGCCCCTTTGAGTTATCACTCTCAATCCCTAATACATAAGTAAGAGAGCTATTTACTCTCAATATTAAAAATAAGAGAACCTTCTGCTCACAGAATCCAAAGACAGAGAAGTCAGCCGAGGTTTCTTTTTGAGTAAACTAAATAATGAGTTTGAGTTTTATTTTGGAGTCTCAAGAATAATGACCTAAATATCTAAGTTAAATTTGATATAAGAAACTTATAGAATATCTCTCCACTTATGGAGATAATAAAGTGTATTTTTTTTACATAATTTATTATCAAAATATTTCATTGGCGCAGTCGGTAGGATTGGCAAGAAAGCTTAAGTATACGATCACTAAAGGACCTTAAAAGCCTAGATCAAATCGTGTGTGAACCTGAAAATTTGAGATTCGATTCGATTTTTACTGTTTTCAAAAATTGCCAATCCGCAAAAGAACTATCGTGTGAGTGTTCACGGTTGTTTGAAAAAAGAAAAAATTTTGTGAATTTACATCAATACACTAGACACCGGTGTGATGTATGAAATCAAAATAAGCCAAAACTATTTGGAAATGCAAAATTGTTTGTGAAGAAAAAATTGTTTTTACGCCAATACACCAGACGCCGGTGTGACGTACTAACTAAAAGATAAGCCAAAATTAGTTGGAGTGCAAAATTGTTTGTGAACTTTGTGAATGTATACTTATTAATACACCAGTTTACGGTGCAGTATACTAAAGCAAATTGAATTAAAATCAACGATACAAATTCAATCAAGACCAACAAATTTCATAAAATAAATTAAAATCAACGAAACAAATTAATCAAACCAACCAAAACTAATAAATACCAAAATGTCAACACCACCAAACGGTAATCCAATACAACAAGAATTAATGTTGTCTGAGGGGCAATTGAATCAAGCCCTTGGACAACTTCGTCAGGTTCCGGAGTTCACTGGAACTACAGAGGCACTTAGCCCATTCGTAAGACGAGTGGACTATATAATGTCTCTCTATCCAACCAACGATATAAGACAGCACAGTATTATGTTTGGAGCCGTGGAGATGCAGATCACCGGACCGGCCCAGCGTGTGTCACAGTTGTCATCAGCAAATAACTGGAATGAGTTGAAGAAAGCCCTAATAGATGAATATAAAACCCAAACCACCTACGAAGAACTAATCAGGAGACTCTACAACACCAACTTTTCTGGAAGTGTCCGTAAGTTCGTTGAAGAACTTGAATACAAATCTTATTTAATATCTAACAAATTAATGTTGGAAAATAACCGTCAGAATAGTATTTTTTACACTAACACCATGAACAACACCATTAAAGAAGTAATCACAAAAAAATTACCAGATAGAATATTCATGACCTTAGCCAGATATGATATATCCACAATTTCAAAATTGAAACAGATAGCTCAACAAGAGAAACTTTATGAAAACAAATATCAGAGTAATTCAAACCAATCTAAACAAAAACACGAGAGTGAGGGAAATTATCAACAGTATAAGAAAAATGAAAATTACAAAAAGAAAAATTATAATTATAACCAGCAGCATGAGAATTCGCAGCAATTGCAAGCTGAGTATCAACAAAAGTTAGATCAGGGTAGAAAGGAAAATCCCATGAATTATCAAATGCATCAAAAAACATATCAATCTCCTAATCCACCTGTCAAAAGACAGCGAGAGAGTTCAAGTGGCCATTACAAGATGGATACAGAAAATTTTCATCAAACAGCCTCGGAACAGGAAGATTCAGATCAGGAAAACCCCCTAGAAACCCCTATATCAGAATAATTTTGAATAATTGCAATTTGAGATGTATAATAGATACAGGCTCATCTATTAATTTAATAAGAAAAAATATTTTTAAATTTCCTACAAAAATAAAACCATTGAAAGTACACACCATTAACGGAATAATAGAATTAAATAAATTAATATCTTTTGCACCTAGTAAACTTTGTCCAACCAATCAACAGTTTTACATACATAAATTTTCAAAAAACTACGATATGCTAATTGGAAGAGAATATTTAGAATCATGTAAGGCAGAAATAAATTACAGAAATAAATCAGTAACATTAAATGGAATCTCATTTCCTATGAGACTTAGCTATAAAGAAAATATAGACGAAGAGGAAGAAATAGATTTAACGAAACCACCCAACGCAACAAAGGACGAATCCTTTAATTTTGCAATAACCAGTGAATTGAATGAAACAAATGAATTTAGATTAGAACATCTTAATCTAGAAGAAAAGGAAAGATTACAGAGGTTATTAAATGAGTTTAGTGATTTACAGTATTTTGAAGGTGAAAATTTGACTTTCACAAGTGCTGAGAAACACGTTATATTAACAAAACATGAAGACCCAATTTACAAAAAACCATATAAGTATCCTCAAGCTTTTGACGAGGAAGTAAACAAACAAATGAATGAAATGCTAAAGCAGGGCATCATTCGAAAATCTAAATCTCCTTATTGTTCACCTATTTGGATTGTACCAAAGAAAAGTGATGCATCTGGAAAGAAAAAATTTCGAATAGTCGTAGACTATCGAGGTCTCAATGAGATAACTATTGATGACAAATACCCAATTCCAATTATGGACGAGATATTGGACAAACTGGGAAAATGTCAGTATTTCACAACCATAGATTTAGCCAAAGGTTTTCATCAGATTCAGATGGATTCTGAATCAATACCCAAGACAGCATTTTCGACTAAACATGGACATTACGAATATACTCGTATGCCCTTTGGTCTTAAGAATGCGCCAGCAACTTTTCAGCGTTGCATGAACAATCTCTTGGAAGATTTAATCTACAAGGATTGTTTGGTCTATTTAGATGATATCATTGTTTACTCCACTTCATTGGATGAACATATATCATCTATCAAAAGGGTTTTTAAGAAACTAAGAGAGGCAAATCTAAAATTACAATTAGACAAATGTGAATTCATGAGAAAAGAAACTGAGTTTCTTGGGCACATTATCACAACTAATGGTATTAAACCAAACCCAGAAAAATTAAAAGCAATAAATAGATTCCCTATACCAAAAACGGTAAAACAGGTGAAATCATTTCTTGGATTGTGTGGATTCTATAGAAAATTCATACCCAATTTTGCAAAGATTGTCAAACCTATGACTCTGTGTCTAAAAAAAGGAGCAGAGATCAACATAAAAAATGAGGAATATATTTCCGCTTTTGAGAAGTTAAAATTACTGTTAACCTCAGACCCTATTCTAACACATCCTGATTTTGAAAAGACTTTTGTGCTTACAACGGATGCTAGTAACGTATCCCTTGGCGCGGTTCTTTCCCAGAATCATAAGATGGTTTGCTGTGCAAGTAGAACTTTGAATGAACACGAAATAAGATACTCCGCAATCGAAAAAGAATTGTTGGCCATTGTATGGGCAACAAAATATTTCAGATCGTATCTTTTCGGAAGAAAGTTTGAAATCTTCACAGATCACAGGCCATTGGTATGGCTAGATAATATAAAAGAACCAAACATGAAATTACAGAGATGGAAAATCAAATTAAACGAATTTGATTACAAAATTAAATATTTACCAGGAAAAGAAAACCATGTGGCAGATGCCTTATCAAGAATTAAATTAGAAGAAAACTTTTTCGGTAGACATGATGTCGAAGAAAATTCAACCGTAACAGGAGCAACAGTCCATAGTGGACAAGACGATAATCAAAATTATATCCCAATCACAGAAAGACCCTTTAATTATTATAACCGACAAATAGAGTTCATTAAAGGAGATGTAGATAAAGTCGAAACAAAAAATTACTTTCATAAACACAGAATAATAATAACTTACAAGGAAATGACAGACGCTTTAGCCAGAGAGCTAATTAAAGAATATCTTTCCACAAAGAAAAGCGTAATTTACTTTCCAATCGACACAGATTACTTTATTTTCCAAAATGCCTTCTTAAGTATAATTAATCCAAATAACTTGACCAAAATAATGAAAACTAGTTCAAAATTAAATGATATGCAAACATACGCAGAATTTAAGGAATTCATTATTAAAACACATAAGGAATTGTTACATCCAGGAATAGAAAAACTTATTAAGATCTTTAGAGAAAAATTCTACTATCCAAATTATCAAAAATTGATTCAGAACATTGTAAATGAGTGTGAAGTTTGTAATATATCTAAAACGGAACACAGAGACACTAAATTACCTTTTGAAATAACACCAGAAGTATTTAATCCCCGAGAAAAATATGTAATAGATTTTTATTTCATATATTCCAAATATGCCCTATTAATTGAGGTCAGTAGCCGAGATTGGTTAGAAGCCAAGCGAGCACTGCTTCGAATATTTAATGAGATGGGAAAACCTGTAGAAATTAAGGCCGATAAAGATTCAGCATTCATGTGCGTGGCATTGCAGCTATGGCTGGAATCAGAAAATGTAAAAATTAATATAACTACAAGCAAAAACGGAGTATCAGACATAGAAAGATTCCATAAGACAGTAAATGAAAAACTTAGAATTATAAATAACGAATCAAACCCAGAAAATAAATTAATCCCTTTTGAAACAATCCTTTATATTTACAATCATAAAACCAAACATAACACAACAGGAAGAACACCTGCAGATATTTTTATCTTTGCCGGAACCCCTGATTACGATACACAAGAAAATAAAATAAAGAAAATAGAACAGCTTAATAAAAAACGAAAAGAGTATGAAATAGATACAAGATATAGACAAGCTCCTTTAGTAAAATCAAAATTGACAAATCCATTTAAAAAGACAGGAGAAATAGCTCAAGTTGATGATAAACATTACGAAGAGAAAAATAGAGGAAGAAAAATTACACACCACAGATCTAAATACAAAAAGAAAAAGAAAATTAATAAAAATGAAAATATTGATTCCAGGCTTCCAACGGATGATGATTCAGGTTAAGTTGATGACCATTTTAATAATAATGTTGCAGTTGATGAGTATCGCAAAAACCCAAGAAATAGAAGTTAACCCCATTGAAGCAAAGAACGGTTACCTAGTATTTAAGACAGGAGTAATCAGTTTGCCATCTAATTACGAATACCATTGCTTAACAATTAACATAACTAAATTAAAGGAAATTCATAATAACTTGATAACACAGACAGACGAATTTGAATCGATTCCCCAAATTAAGTATTTAAAAGAAAAACTGAAAAGGGAAATGAACGGAATAAGAATAGTTCAGCGTAATAAGAGAGGACTCATAAATGTGGTGGGTTCTATTGGAAAATTCTTGTTTGGCACTTTAGACCAACAAGACAGAGAAGAGTTAGAAAATAAGATAACCAATTTATCCCAGAACATGATTCAGGTGGATGACTTAAACCATGTAATTGAAACTATAAATAAAGGAATAGAATTAGCAAACAAGATGAAAGAAACAAGCGTAAGAGTACAGAAATTAGAATTACTTATATTTAACCTACAACATTTTACAGAGTATATTGAAGATATTGAACTGAGCATGCAGCTCACTAGATTGGGTATATTTAATCCAAAACTTTTACAACACGATACATTAAATCATGTGAATTCTGAAATGCTGTTGAATGTAAAAACATCAACTTGGTTAAAGACTGCAACAAATGAAATCCTGATAATTTCACACATTCCTCGTGAAATCTTTAATACACCAATATTTAAAATTTTGCCATATCCAGATAAAGATGGAAAAATATTAGCAGAAAACATTTATACAGAATATTACATTAAAAACAAACAAGTTTATACACTTAAGACAAACGAAATAATGAAGAATAAATGTATAATAGGAATAATCAATCAAACAGACACAGAATGTCCTTTCATTAAAATAAGAAAAAACTATGAATTACATTACATTGAACCTAACATTATTGTAACTTGGAATTTACCCAAGAAAATTGCTAACCAAAATTGTCTAAAAACCGCAGTTGCTATCGAAGGAAATAAATTAATCAAAATAATAAATTGTTCTTTTCAATTAGAAGAAATATCAATATCAAATACAATACAAGATTTTACACAACCAATTTATATAAGTAATAATATCACAAAAATTGAACCATTGTCATTTATTCAAACTAAAGAAATTTTTAAGAAACAATCTGAAACACATTATATATTACAAATATTAATACTAATTATTTTAATGATTTTAATAATCATCTTAATTTTATATTTTATCTATACATATAAGAAAATCATATTTGAAAAAACAATAATGAAGAAAGACAATCCATTACAAATACAAATGAAAGAATTGAATAATGACTCAGAAATTAAAGAAAAAATCGAAATAGTTGAAACCACTCCTCCATTACTTTATCCTAAACTTGTCGCCTGAGGACAGGCTAATTTCTTACGGAGGGGGAAGTAACATATCCATAGTACCATAGTACCATACATATTCATGAGTGGACCACATATAAAGTCAAGCATAAGCATTTATCGGCTTCACCCTTTTTTTTAATATCCAAATGAAAATAAGATAAACAAAGACATCTGGTAACTTTTGGTTCTCAAACCCTAATTCAAGATTAAACAAAGACAGCCGGTAACTTTTGGTTTTCAATCCCTAATTCAAGATTAAACAAAGACAGCCGGTAGCTTTTGGTTCTCAAACCCTAAGTCAAAATTAAGCAAAGGCTAAATCCCTTTTTAAAATCAAATGAAACAGACATAAACAATAACATCCGTCGAAGCCAATACCTAAAGACTAAGAATAAACAAATCTCGCAAGATCGCCCCTTTGAGTTATCACTCTCAATCCCTAATACATAAGTAAGAGAGCTATTTACTCTCAATATTAAAAATAAGAGAACCTTCTGCTCACAGAATCCAAAGACAGAGAAGTCAGCCGAGGTTTCTTTTTGAGTAAACTAAATAATGAGTTTGAGTTTTATTTTGGAGTCTCAAGAATAATGACCTAAATATCTAAGTTAAATTTGATATAAGAAACTTATAGAATATCTCTCCACTTATGGAGATAATAAAGTGTATTTTTTTTACATAATTTATTATCAAAATATTTCATTATATATAATTATAAACAAACAAATACATATCAACACTCATCGTATGTAGTATCGTTGAAATGAGTGTTGATATGTATTTGTTTGTTTATATTTTGTATAAGTGCATGATTGTTTTTGTCTAGTATGTCCAAGTGATCAATTATACTCTCTCTGTCTTCATTGTCCATCAGTCCAAAAAGCCATTTGTACACTGTGCCTACACCATTCACCAGTCCCCTCCGTTCTCTGGTACAAGGTGTGATCGATTTAATTTTTGCTCTAATCAAGTTTATTTCGTCCGTGATCAATTCTCTGTCTGCTATTTCTACGTTTTTTATATTATTTTCTACCTTATCCATAATGTTAGTGATCTGATTAACATCTATAAAATGTAAAATAATTATAGTTTCGTTTACGATTTCCATTGCATACATGTGTATCGGCACGTATCCTGCTTCTTCCTTTATCGGGACCACTTGTAGTCTAGTATGACCCATTGCCATCATTGTCAGGATAATCATTGCAACGCACTGCGAATGTGTAGTTACCATTACTGACATGCTGATTTGTTTTTTTTTTTTTTTTCTTTTTAATCTTCCTTTTCTTTTTTCTCCTCATTTCTTCTCTTGCTTCTCATTTCCATTTTTAGTGGTCTCTTAATATAGCAAAGGTGAGCATTCTCAAGCCCTGCATGTCTGAAATAAAGTTCGTCCTTATGTTTGAGTCGCTTATAGTTTTTTATTGGACGTTCATTTCTTTTTTCTTCATTATTTTTTTCTTTTTTCATTTCTTTTGTTTATTGTTTTTTCTGTATATTTATTTATTATTTTATGTAATTCTTCAGCTTTTTTTTTCGTTTTTTGCCTGTTCTGGTGAATATTGAATTGTCGTATGGTATCTTCTGTTGTATATGCTTATAGCAATCTAAATTTTGGTTTCTATTGAAACATCTTCATCTACCCCGCTTACTATCTCAATTAGAGTTGAATGTAATCTTTCTATGTCAGCATTCCCTGTATGAGCATTTGGCTTTGTCAAATGCACTTCAACATCTTCCTTATTTAAAAAGATCAATATCTGTTCTGCTCTAAATTCATTGTCCATAATTATTTTTCTGGGTTTACCAAATGTGGCAAATTGGTCTATGATAATTTGAATTTTTGCTCTCCAATACTGTGTCTGATGGGTTTATTTCTATTATTTTTCTACCATGGCTACTGACCACGTCATCCCTTGCCGAATGGGTGACAATAATTTGCATCTTGTATTTGTTTACAATATCCTGTTTTATGAAGAGATCTATTGGCTCGTTCTCGTCTGCCGAATGAATAGTGTCTGTCATTTTTAAATTTGATTCTTCAGCATTGTCTTTGTTTATCAACGGTGCTGTCTCTTGTGTACTCAGAAAATCTGCGACTTTATTGTCTTTTCCCTTTAAATACTGAATCTCGTAATCGAATTCTTGGAGTTTCAAGATCCATCTCTTATGTTTATCTTTTAAGTCTTTTCCCTTATATTTTCTGCTCAAATAGCTTATTGATTGATGGTCTGTTATTATTTGGAATTGTGAACCAAACAAATAGTGCCTAAAGTAGTCCACCGCAAAAACGATGGCTAGAAACTCTTTATCTGTTGCACTGTAAAGTCTTTCATGTTTATTAAGGGTTCTTGATACAAAAGCTACTGGGTGGCCCTGTTGTGCCAAAACTGCCCCGACAGCAAAATCACTTGCATCCGTTGTCACACTAAATTTTTTGTCGAATTCCGGGAATTTCAACACTGGGTGTGAACTGACAAGAGCTTTTAAGTTTTCAAATGAATCAATATACTCTGGGTCGTTCTGGTTAATTGGATTTCCTTTTTGTAAATATTTAATCATTGGGCATGCAATTTTTGAGTAGTCTTTAATAAATTTCCAAAAATCCCTTGAGTTGATTTTCTGATTTTGCCAACGGAATGGCCAGAATATCACGTATCTTCTTTGGATTCGGTTTTATGCCCTGTTTTGTAAGAATATGTCCCAAAAATTCATGAATGAACACTTGCCTGCCTGTATCTTTAAATTGTTTCCTAAATGTGCTTTCTAAAGCATTCCTGTGCTCGCCCAAGGTTGTCGAAAAGATCAATATATCATCAAGGTACACCACACAAATCTTGTTTATGTAGTCCCTCAAAATATCATTCATTAATCTCTGAAATGTTGCCGGTGCGTTCTTCAATCCGAATGGCATTCTAACGTATTCATATAGTCCCATTGGTGAAACGAATGCTGTCTTTTCAATGTCTTCTTCAGCCATCAAAATCTGATGATACCCTTTTGCCAAATCTATTGTACTAAAATATTGCGCCCTGCCAAGCTTGTCCAATATTGAGTCCATCAATGGCAATGGATACTTGTCAGGAACCGCCACATGATTCAAGCAACGATAGTCTACACAGAGTCTGTACTTTTGCACGCCCGATTTGTCCAATTTTTTTGGTACCAAACATATGGGTGAACTGTACTTGCTTCTGCTTTTTCTTATTATCCCGTTTTTTTTCATTTCTATTATTTGCCTTCTAATTTCTTCCTCATTTTTTGGAGAACACCTATAAATTCTAGAGTTTATTGGTTGCTCTGTTATTGTTCTTATACTATGCACTACTGTGCTTGTGTTTGTCAACTGATCTCCCTCATTATAGAATAATTTTTTAAATTTTTTCTTTAGTGAATTTACTATTCCACTTTCCTCTGTGTACAATTCTGCTGTATTGAAGTCTTCAATTTCGCTTACTTCCAGTACACAAGCCACCTCTGGGGCCTTAGACAAGAATGGATTTTCGACATCATTTATTAGCTTTATTGTTTTTTCTTTTATGTTTATACTTTTTACATTTCTTTGGATAAAATCCATGCCCAATAGGAAATCGTATGATTTGTCCAAGGGCAAGGCTACCCACCTTGAACTTACTTTTTGTGAATATTGGAATTCAATTGGTGCCTCTGTCATTACCAAGAAGCTGTTGGCTTCAAATTTCGACTTAATGGTATGAATGGTTTTTGAATACTTTTTTATTTTTTTATAAAGGTCCTCTTCTACTTTTTTTTGTGTTTACTATGCTAATTGTGGATCCTGTGTCTATTAGAAACAGAAATCTGCGTCCCTCTATGGTTCTCTCTATATACATTTTACGTTCGTCCGAGGCTAGTAGGTAAAAAATGCTTGAGTATCTTCCTCCTCCGTGCCCTCATTATTTTCTTCTATCAAGTTGTCCACACTCATGGCTTGTGGGGGATTGTCGGATCTTATATTTTGGCTTTGGTTCCAATTTATTGGTTATTACTTGGGTTTCGAGGCTGTGGATAATTATTAAAATATCCCTGGTTCCGTTGTTGATTGTTGTAATTTTGATTTCGATTTTGGTTCTGTTGTCCGTTACTAGTTTGTCTTGTATTCTGGCTTCGTTGTCTGTTATTGTCTCCGTAGTTATTTCTTGTGACTGTCTGCTGTTGGTTTCCGTTATTTTGTTCAGTGTTATTGCTTGGATTATTGTTGTCTATGTTTTTTCTGATTAATAGTTTCTGGTTTAAATTTCCGAAATTTAGGCCCATGTATTTGGCTATCTCATTCCTAACTGTATGCACTGTTGTAAGTGGCATTAGCGAAACCGCCATTGGCCCTGCTGCCAATTCCTTAATTCTTTGTATTAGAAAGGAGCTTAAAATGTTAACAAGGCTTTCGTTATTTTCGAAAACCGCAAAATCTGTTACTTCTTCTACGATGAATCTTACTTTTATGTCCAGATCTCTGATGCTAGTGACCCTTAGGTTGTTGATCTTCCTTGTCAGTCCCATTTGATCCTGTCTGGGGCGATAATGGTGTCTCAGCTTCTCCTTGCACTGGTCCCATGTTGCTGGTGTGTTTATGCTGAGAATTGTTCTTGCTTGGCCTTGTATTTTTGTGTTGAACACCACGCTGAAGACTTGGTCTGCGTCGTCTCCATATTCTCTCATCACCTGGTCTACCGAAGCTATGAATCCATGAAGTGTTCCCTCTTGTCCAGTAAAGGTCGGAAGATAACGAGTTTCTTTTTCAATGTTATTTCTTCTCCTCGTCATAGGGTTGTTGGTGTCTCTCTCCATTTGCTGATTTGTCACAATTTGGGTGAGTGCTTGAATGCACAACTGCTTTTAGTTTTCTGTTGCCATCTTTGTACTTTTTTTTTTTTAATTTGGGATTTTTCGACTATTATTACGGGTTTTTGAATTCCCTGTTTAATTGTCGCACTTCACTATACACACTGTATTGTCTCGACTGGTTTGTGACAATATTACGATTTTCTCTATTTAATGCCACAATCAAAGTTTGTTCCAGGCAGAAAATTTATTGTGCGGAAAAAGTTTTTCTTTTGCACTTATTTATATTTTCCGGCTGAAGGTTTTGATTCGAATACCGACTGCGCCAATTACGTGTTTATGTACACGTAGTTCAAAAGATAGATGCAGTACCGAACCCACAACAAATTCGAGTCCGAGTAAATCGTTTTAGGTGAGTTTTATTTCCAAACTGCGCCTTATTTCTAAGTTAGGTTTCTTTTATGCGATCAATCGCTCTCCTTAATTCTCTATGGTTAGTTCTTATATCTTGAGTGTTTCTCTGTTTACATTATTGGGGGTGGTTTCTTTTTAGTTTATCTTAAGTGTATTCTTTGTTTATGTAATGTGGTTGCTGCTTTTGGTGGCCAAAGTGTTTTTTGGTCCACTTGACAATTGATATTTTCTTCTTTGCTTATTTTACATTAAAGTGGATCGCAGTCCACGCTGATGTGACAATTGTGAATTATGTGTTATTGGAGATGTGTTGCTTTTAAATGAAGGGGAAGGGGTAAGAGAGAGCAATTGTATAACTCGCGTTCCCATACAAATATATGTGAACTAGTAACCCACATAAATTGTGAATTCATGCCGAATGATGGCAACAACATTCAGCCAACATCGATCGACTTTTCGTTATGAAATCGATTTTTTGTGCATATGCACGGTACGCCATATGAAAGACCCCATTTTTCACCATATTGTTACGATTTTGGGTATTTGTGTTAATTAAATACAGAGTTCGTATCACTAGATTGTGAAGAAAATGTTTATTTAGCTCTTTTGTATTACAACTACTATTTAAAATAATCTGGTGGCGGGAACTTCGGTTTCAGTTCTTTTACACTTTGATGTTCACAGTTCAAACGCTCGATCACTACTCTTCCCATTGCTGCTGTGGCGGCGCCTTTATATCGTCGTGAGCCGGCATCGATAGTTCTAGAGCCGTCATGAGCCGGCATCGATAGTTCCAGAACCGTCGTGAGCCGGCATCGATAGTTCTAGAACCACCGAGGCCGTCATCAGTGCGTACTCAAGTTCTTTGTTCTAGATCTATCGACGCCGGCCCATTCCTAACGACGCAGTAGCTGATGTTGTTTACATTTTGAACGTCAAGTTGTACTTCTGTTCGCCACTCTCGTAACACTGCCCTCCGCTTAAGCTTGTTCGTCCCGAACAAGTTCCATGTTATTTTTATAGAAAGGTGCCAGCCTCTCTAAATGGACTACTTTCAGTTTTGCTCTTCTTGAGTCGCTTTTCCGTATCCGGTACACCACATCATTTATCCTCTTGATAATCGTGTACGGACCTTCCCAATGTGTTTGTAGTTTTGGGGATAGACCTTTTTTCCGTTGTGGGTTGTAAAGTAGCACTAGTTCTCCTTTTTGGAACCCCTCTATGTTTGCTTTTGAGTCATACCGAGCCTTCATTCTATCGCTGACGAGTCCGATGCGGTTTCTTACAAACTGGTGAATTCCGTCCATGTGATCTTTCCTAGCGCTGGGGTGATCCACATTTTTATTGCTTGTTGTCGTAGCTACCCCAAATTTTAAATCTGCTGGAAGCCTAAGATCGGTGCCGAATATTGTCATTGCTGGAGTCATCGCTGTGGTGTCGTGTCTTGCTGAACGATACGCCATTAGGAACATGGGTATTTGCTCATCCCAGTCTTTCTGATTTTTATCAACGACCTTTTTTAAATATTCCTCCAGTGTCCGGTTAAAGCGCTCTACCATGCCATCTGACTGCGGATGTAAGGGCGTTGTACGAGTCTTCCGGATTCCGAATGAGTCACATACTTCCTTGAAAGTGGTTGATTCGAAATTTCTGCCTTGGTCAGAGTGTAGCTCCATTGGAACTCCAAATCGGGTGACCCAGTTGTTGACAAATGCATTTGCCACTGTCGTTGCCTCCTGATTCGGAATGGGATATACTTCGGGCCATTTACTGAAGTAGTCAATTACCACAAGCACATATTTGTTGCCGCTTGTACTTTGCGGAAAAGGGCCTGCTATGTCCATTGCAATCCTTTCGAACGGTGCTCCAGCGTTGTATTGGCGCATCTTTCCATGACTTCTCCGTGACGGACCTTTTGCTTTTATACACCGATCACATCGGCGGATCCAATCGGCCACTGACTCTTGGCAACCGACCCAATAGAAGCGTTTCTTTATTTTTTCAACGGTCTTTGTGTTGCCTAAGTGTCCACCACTGCTTCCGTTATGGTATTCGGCGATTATTTCCTCGATCCGCTTTCTCGGCACTACCAGAAGCTTTGTGGAAGTTCTACCGTCCTCGCTTTCCCATATTCGATAAAGACATCCATCATGAAGGCTCAAGGTCTGCCACTGAGTCCAATAAGCCTTCGCCACTGGACTTTTATTAGCCATTTCCTCCCAAGTCGGCCGCACGTCATTCGCCTTTCCCTTTATTATGACGTTAAGATCCTCATCGGCCTCTTGGTCAGCGCGAATCCTTTCGGCTGTCCATCCTTCCGCTGGAAGCGCACTTAAAAGTCGAATGTCTACAACTCCTTCTTTGGCTTCTGCCCTTGAGCAATGCCTGCATTCTGGATTACAAGGACGCCTGGACAACGCATCTGCATTGCCGTGATGACCACCTTTTCTGTGATCAATGGTGAAGTCGTAGCTCTGTAATCGCTCTATCCATCGCGCTAGCTGTCCCTCAGGGTCTTTAAACTGCAGAAGCCATCTTAGTGCTGCATGATCAGTCCTGAGTTGAAATTGTTGTCCATACAGGTATTTGTGAAAATGTTTCACGCTCTCCACAATTGCTAGCAATTCTCTCCTAGTTACGCAATAGTTCCTTTCGGGCTTTGCTAGGATTTTGCTATAATAAGCGATCACTTTCTCCTGTCCGTCGATTACTTGGGACAACACTCCACCAATTCCAGTGTTACTAGCGTCAGTATCCAATATGAATCTATTTCCGGGAACTGGATATGCTAGTATCGGTGCAGTGCATAAAAGATCTTTTAGACGTTGGAAAGCTTGCTCTTGGTGCTCAGTCCATTTGAAAGGTCGATTTTTCTGCGTGAGCTCATGTAAGCTACTTGCCACGTCTGCGAATCCAGGCACGAATCTGCGGTAGTATGTGCACAGGCCCAGAAAACTTCTCAATTGATGCAAGTTTTCTGGTCGCGGCCAATCTTTCACTGCAGCGACTTTCAGCTCATCGGTCTGAACTCCTTCCATAGTGACCTTGTGACCCAGATATTTCACCTCTCGCTGGAAAAGTGAACATTTCTTCGGACTTAGTTTGAGTCCCGCTGCTCCTATGCGTATAAAGACTTCCTGTAACTTTCGTAGGTGGTCATCGAAATCTTTTCCCATCACGATTATGTCATCAAGGTACACTAAGCAGGTTTTCCAATGCAGTCCCTTTAATACATGTTCCATTAATCGCTCGAAAGTGGCTGGAGCGTTACATAGACCGAAGGGCATTACCGTAAACTGCCAAAGCCCATCACCAGTACTGAAGGCAGACTTTTCTTTGTCTTTCTCATCCAGCTCAACTTGCCAATAACCACTCTGTAAGTCCAAAGTGGAAAACCATTTTGAACCAGATAATGTGTCCAGAGTATCATCAATGCGGGGTAAGGGGTAGCTATCCTTTTTTGTTACATCGTTTAATTTCCTATAGTCGACGCAAAACCGTGTGCTACCATCCTTCTTTTTAACAAGCACTACTGGTGAGCTCCAGGGACTGACAGATGATTCTATTACTCCGTCTTTCTGCATTTCTTCAATAAGCTGCGTTCCTTCTTCTCTTTTGGCAAGCGGAATCCTTCGTGGTGGCTGGCGAATCGGCCTTGCATCCCCAGTGTCAATTTGGTGTTTAACAATCGTTGTCCTTCCTGGATTTTTGTCGGTTGCGAATATACTCCAAAACTCTTTCAACATTTTGACGGCCTTACTCTTCTCTTGTTCCGTCAGATTTTTAGTCCACTCCTGCACCTGTGTTTTTAGTACAGGTTTCGCCTTACTGTCCATACAACTGAGTTTCTCACTAAGCTCCGATCCCTCGCAGTTTACGACAACCGAAACTTCTTGACATTGTCCAATAATTTCTCCTTTCTTTAGTAGTCTTGGCAGGTTGGTTGGATTCAAGACTCTTATTGGTATACGTCCATCTTTAGTAGCTCTAACAAGGGTTTTTCCAATCAAAATATTACTTTCGGAGATCTTTTTGGCGCTTTCGACAACCCACAACCTCCTTGCGCCATCGTCTTCTTTCATCTTTGCCCATAGAACTGTTTCTGCGCGTGGAGGGATTTTCTCTTTGCTTTCTGCGTAAACCGCTTTTACGATCTCGAACTCACTGTTGCTGACTTCCAAGGGCAGTTCCACATTCGCATATTTAAGCAACTTTTTCCGTAAATCCAACGTAAGACCATGTTGAATCATAAAGTCTACGCCTATGATCACGTCATCGACTATATCGGCCACAATAAAATTATGCTCAAATTTAGTGTTTCCAATGATGAGCTGCTTTCTCGTTTTTCCCCGTACTTGAGCATCTTCCCCAGTAGCTGTGCGCAGTTTAATGCCTCTTAACGGTTCCACTTTTGGAACCAAGCTACTTTTAATTATTGAATGGGATGCACCGGTATCGAGAGTCAACATAAATTGGTTACCTTCTATTGTGCCTTTGACGGTCAAACTGTTGGCTTGTCGCTTTAGTTGTGAAACGAAGAGGCTGGGGCAGGCAGTTGTGGGAGTCAGCTCACGCCTCTTTGAGCTGACTCGTTCTAGTTTAACGAGCTGGCTTCTCCCATCCTTGGTTCATTCTGGTAATGACCATTATCTCGTTTTTCTCGTGAACGTGATCTCTCTCTCTTTCGTCGTTCACGACAATCTCTCGCCATATGACCAACTTTCTCGCAGATGTAGCACTTTCCTTTAAAGCCGATGGATGGACTTCGCTGCGAAGCCTGGTCATGGGTCTGGTCGATGTGTACTTTACGCACTTTTGGCATTGGGTGGCATACCATCAACGACGTTTCGCAGGCCAACGCTTGGCCAACAGCTTCCTCGAACGATTTTTTCGGCACCATCACCATTGTACGCTTTGTGTCTGCATCTCGAATGCCATCGACGAAAGCATCAATCTTGCACTTTTCCAAAAAGTCGGTTGGTGCACTACTGTAAGCCAAATACGACAATCGCTCTATGTCCGCTGCATACTCCTGAAGTGTTTCCCCTTGGCGTTGCACTCTGCTCTTCAGTTCCAGGCGGTACATTTCCTGCATGTGGTCGCTACCAAATCTGCGTTGCAATGCGCGCCAGATTGTTTCGTAGTTGTTCCTCTCTGTAGCTGGTATTGTCTGTAATATTTCAGCAGCAGGACCTTTTAATGCGGTGAACAATGCCGCAGCACAGTCTTCCTCATTCCACCCGTTACGGCCAGCTGTAACCTCGAACTGCATTTTAAAGATGTTGAATGCAGTAGTGCCGTCATACGTCGGAGGACGCCATTTGGTTGTACCCGCTGCTGCTGTCACCGGACCGGTGACTTCCAGCTTATGAATCCTGTGCTCGAGAGTGGTAACTTTCTCTTGAACGTCTACCACGTTGTTATCCAGCTGTTGTAATCTTTCCGAATGTTTATCCAGTTTCTCACCGATATCTGCCCATTTGCGTTCAAAGTTCTCGAACTTTCCAATTATTTCGGCTTGGACTTGCTGTAGTTGTGCAGTGTTTTCAGCTTGTGTCTGTTGTATTTGCGCAATGCTTTCAGCTTGTGTCTGCTGTAGTTGTGCAGTGTTTTCAGCTTGTTGTAACATGAGGCTCTGCATCATTTCCATAAGGCCTGTGGTAGGGTCTGTGACCTTACTTTCCTTCGCCAAGGATTTAACACCTGATGCCTCTGCGAATTCATGTTCGTCGACATTGACATTACTCTCCTCTAATGCGTTTCTCAAACGCAGTAGTAACTCCGTTTTGTTTCCACTTGACGACAAACCCAGCTCCGACAGCTCCTTCTTCAACTGCTCTACTTTCAGATCAGCTAGCTTCACCATTTTTCTTCAACAATCCCACTTCTGACACCAATTGTTACGATTTTGGGTATTTGTGTTAATTAAATACAGAGTTCGTATCACTAGATTGTGAAGAAAATGTTTATTTAGCTCTTTTGTATTACAACTACTATTTAAAATAATCTGGTGGCGGGAACTTCGGTTTCAGTTCTTTTACACTTTGATGTTCACAGTTCAAACGCTCGATCACTACTCTTCCCATTGCTGCTGTGGCGGCGCCTTTATATCGTCGTGAGCCGGCATCGATAGTTCTAGAGCCGTCATGAGCCGGCATCGATAGTTCCAGAACCGTCGTGAGCCGGCATCGATAGTTCTAGAACCACCGAGGCCGTCATCAGTGCGTACTCAAGTTCTTTGTTCTAGATCTATCGACGCCGGCCCATTCCTAACGACGCAGTAGCTGATGTTGTTTACATTTTGAACGTCAAGTTGTACTTCTGTTCGCCACTCTCGTAACAATATTGTATTAAAATTTTATCAAATTCGTATTTAACGTTTCTGAGAAAATCGCAGTTTTGTATTACTCACAAAATTTATTTAAGTGGGTTGTCAAATACGCGCGAAGACGCGTTCCCATACAAATATATGTGACCTGGTAACCCACATAAATTGTGAATTCATGGCGAATGATGGCAATCCATGCATTTTGGTGTACAACAACATTCAGCCAGCGTCGATCGAGTTTTCGTTATGAAAACAATTTTGTGTGCATGTGCACGGTATGCTATATTTTATTAAAATCTTATCAAAGTCGTCGGTAACGTTTCGGAGAAAATCCTATTTTTATATTGTTCACAAAATTCATGTGGGATTGGTGTTTGGCTGTTTACCCAAATCCCACTAGTATGAAACAGCTGATCCCTAGACAACGACGACAACGAAGACAACGACGACAATGACGACAACGACGATAACAAGAACAACGAGCATAAGAAGAGTAACGGTTAGAGATGGTAAAGGTGGCGAATAGGCGAGGTGGCGAATTCGCAAAGACGGTGATCAACGAGATGCAAGAGCGCAACGCTGCGAGAGCGAAGTGGTGTACGACGGCAGAGAGTTGTTGTTTGCTCGTTGAAGAAAGAGGTTGTGCGCTCTGCCTGTGTGGCTCCGGGAACGACAACAATTCGAGGAATAAAGACGACGGTGAAGACGTAGCCGCGAGGCGACGATGATTATACATTCTTTATATTATTCGCTTTAGAATACTAATAAAGTTTAAACTATTATAATAAAACCCCACATTTTGGCGCTCGTCCGGGGAAGAGCAAATGTGAACGGGATAAAACAAACGTGAACGGAATAGAGCAAATGTAAACGGTATTGAACATAAGTGAACAAAATTGATGACATTAAACAGAAGTTGAAGGTGTAACGAAAATAATACAGTAGAATTTTTTTTTTACTACAATGTCGTGTTTAAATAATTTCATAAGTGGTAGCTTACGCTCAAGCAAGAAAAGGAATATTGCTGCACTGCATAAGTTTGTGTTCGAGAATGAAGGAGGCAGAAATAATCGTCAAAGATTACGGGAATTTGCCGGTTTCGATTTTGCCGAATACGCAGTTAATAATCTGACGCAGGCTGACCTTGTCTCAATATGCAATGTGCTCGGCATAGGGTACAAAAACGAAGACTTACATGTACACCACATCAGGTGGTGGGCGGCAACAATAGCACCAAGCACCTTGATGCCAAAAAAAATTAAAACTGTATCGCCTTCTCACGATTACCAAATCTACGTGGTATTCGTAGACGCCACTCCCAGAAGGCGTCAGGTGGCAGCCCCACCACTGGTATAAGCCGCATCTGGCCAATCACCACTTTAGCTGAAAACCCAAAAATGATTACTGAAACCACAACAAGAGAATTGAACATGAACGGCTCCCCAAATTCGATGACGACACGAATTGGACAACCCTTAGAGAACCATCTAGATTAGCACAGTTTGAGGTTGAAATGGAGAAACTGCAGGTAGTGATAGCTGGCATAAGCGAGGTGAGGTGGCCTGGCAGTGGGGAAACAACAACAGCCAATAGCAACCTAGTCCTGCACAGTGGCAGTAGTGAAGGCGGCAGACATGGTGTGGGAATATTCGTAGCCAAAAAGATCAAAAAGGCACTTCACTCCTGGGAACCTGTACATCACCGCCAGATTCAAGTGCAAGGCCAGATACATAAACATCATCCAATGCTATGCCCCGACGGAAGACGCCACCGAAGACCTTAAGGACGACTTCTACACTGCCCTCACAGCGACCCTCACTAAGCAGCGGCAAGAAGACATCACCATTCTCATGGGTGATTTCAACGCTAAGATAAGATCCAACAACACCGGACTCAGATCAGTAATGGGACAGCACGGAACAGGGACTCGCAATGACAATGGTGAGAGACTAGTTGAAATTTGCCAACTTTTCCAACTAGTCATTGGTAGCACGCTGTTCCCACACAAGGACATCCATAAATATACATGGACATTCCCAAGTGGCAAC
>JBAMCM010000766.1:0-17828 GCA_037075145.1 Scaptodrosophila latifasciaeformis | reverse complement strand
TCTTGGTGTTTTTTTCAATTTGTGGTAATAGGCGACTATTTCCAGATATCATTTGGTTGGGATTGTTTGCTCCAGTTTGCTGGCTTGAGCTACTGCCCATATGCTCCATGCCGGATGGAAATGGTCCTCCAGATGACCAAGTAGTTGTGCAGTAATTAGCTGCAGTCGAGGCTACTGAGAAGGTAACAGATGCCGTTGTGGAAACAATGGTGGCGCCGTGTGCGCAGTTAGAGGCATCTTTAGAAGTGTGAAGCAAGATCTACCACAAGCTTTGCTTGCAGATCATTAGGAGTAAGACCTATAATTTCCTCCATTATAAATTGATTTGATAGCCGTGGTCTGGACTGTATTTACTCCAAGAGATGTTCGACACACAAACAAAAGCTCAAAGTTTCAGCAGTTGAGACCAGTCGAAAGCTGAATGTTATAACAGCTGATATTATAACAGCTGATATTATAACAGCTGATCGCCACGTGGGCTATCCGCAAGTCAACGCGGCGGCCAGATACAGTCAAAGTAAAAAAATTTTCACTTTTCGATGGAAGAAAAACACATAAGGCACACTTAGTATTTAGTTTATGCCACAGATTGTGGACTTGTCCATATAAACACTTAATGTTAAGTTTAAACGTTTTTAATCACTCGAGAGAATCACACCGAAAAAAGAAACGCGTCCGACTCATATGAGAGCTGCCAACTGAATGTATTATTTTAATGATTTTAATAATCATCTTAATTTTATATTTTATCTATACATATAAGAAAATCATATTTGGAAAAACAATAATGAAGAAAGACAATCCATTACAAATACAAATGAAAGAATTGAATAATGACTCAGAAATTAAAGAAAAAATCGAAATAGTTGAAACCACTCCTCCATTACTTTATCCTAAACTTGTCGCCTGAGGACAGGCTAATTTCTTACGGAGGGGGAAGTAACATATCCATAGTACCATACATATTCATGAGTGGACCACACATAAAGTCAAGAATAAGCATTTATCGGCTTCACCCTTTTTTTTAATATCCAAATGAAAATAAGATAAACAAAGACATCTGGTAACTTTTGGTTCTCAAACCCTAATTCAAGATTAAACAAAGACAGCCGGTAACTTTTGGTTTTCAATCCCTAATTCAAGATTAAACAAAGACAGCCGGTAGCTTTTGGTTCTCAAACCCTAAGTCAAAATTAAGCAAAGGCTAAATCCCTTTTTAAAATCAAATGAAACAGACATAAACAATAACATCCGTCGAAGCCAATACCTAAAGACTAAGAATAAATAAATCTCGCAAGATCGCCCCTTTGAGTTATCACTCTCAGTCCCTAATACATAAGTAAGAGAGCTATTTACTCACAATATTAAAAATAAGAGAACCTTCTGCTCACAGAATCCAAAGACAGAGAAGTCAGCCGAGGTTTCTTTTTGAGTAAACTAAATAATGAGTTTGAGTTTTATTTTGGAGTCTCAAGAATAATGACCTAAATATCTAAGTTAAATTTGATATAAGAAACTAATAGAATATCTCTCCACTTATGGAGATAATAAAGTGTATTTTTAGACTCTTTTCGAAGAAAAAGGAGTCTATTCACTTTGCTCTGATGTTTGTAACGCACAGAACCAAACATCGTAGACCCACAAAAGTTACATCTAGAATACTTAGAATCACTAGAGGAGTCGATATAGCCATGTCCGTCTGTCCGTCTGTTTCTATGCGATTTACTCCGTCGTCTTAAAAGCTATTTTGCTGAAACTTGGTATTTAGCCTTCTTTTTTACCTAGGTAGTACACTAGTTTGAATCGGTCGGATCGGATCACTATATCTAATAGCTGTCATACGAACCTAAATCGGTTTAGACAATAACTCCCACATTTATAATCCGATCCTGTTTAAATTTAGCACACGTTTTTTATAGCAATTAATATAAATACCAAATTTCGTAAGGATCGGACTACTATATCATATAGCTGCCATACGAACCTAAATCGGTTTAGGGAATAACTCGCACATTTATTAACTGATCTTTTCAAAACTCGGCTTACACGTTTTCTACATAAATATACGCATTTGTGCTAAATTTTATTAAAATCGGAATACTATATCATATAGCTGTCATACATATCGAAATCGGCCCTATTAACTGACCAGCCCCGTTCATGTGATTTTCGGCAGAAACAACTTCGAAAAAAGTCTGTAATCTTCGGCACCCCGAAGATAACGTTGGGATTTTTTTTACATAATTTATTATCAAAATATTTCATTATATATATATATACTTTGTGTTTTCTTTTTTTTTTTAGTTATGTATATTTCTTTTTCATTTACGTTTTTTTTCTATATATTTTTTGTTCTCTTTTTTTTGTTTGTTTTGTGGGACAACGATGATCAGCGATTGATTCCGTGTCCACATCACAATAATTGTAATATATATATGTATATTTTGTATTTTTTTTTATTATTTTTTTTTTTATTTGTTATGTATATTTCTTTGAATTTTTTGTTTTTTTTTATTTTTCGGGCACGACGATGGTCAGTGTAATGCATGTATATATTTTTGTATATATATATTTTTTTGTTTTATTTTGTTTTTAGTCACACATTTTTTTTATTTATTTTTTTTATTTTTCCTTTGTACCAACACTCTACTTACAGCGATATTACCAGTAGAAGAAATAGGTGCATTGCTGTACCGGCTGCGCCAATTACCGCTCGGGAGCTTGAGTCGGTATTTTCCTTTCAATCGAATCCAGGTAGGGCTTCCTGTTTCGCTCTGAGTGTGCTGATTCCTCCAGGTGGGACTTCCCGTTCCAACGGTGAATATGATAGGTATTCCTTTTAGGTTTTTAGGTCTGCCGTTCGATTTTGGGTTTTTAAAATAAAACAGAGAGTCGGAGTTGTTCTGGCTTCGAGTGGTGATTTTATTCTGAAGACTGTATTTTTCTGAATCTACATATAAGTTCTTAGTTTGTATACAAAAAGTGTAGTGTTTGCTTATAATAAAAATGTTGCAACTCGATTTTATGCTGAGTGTTTTATTTTGTGCAGAAATTTGATTCCGGAGTCAAGAACCCAGACGATGCTGACTGGCCAAATACCGATGTGGGAGTTTGTTTATTTTATTGGGCTGACCGAGGGGGCTTGGTGGGGGCCGTGGTGACATACCCTGCTGGTATGGTAACTCGCGCAAAAATGCAAGGATTTGCAAATAACTCGCTCAAATTCAAATCAAAATCAAAAGACTCAAGTGTGCTCAAACATAATTATTTAAAAGAACTATAAACAATAAAGCACTTAATCGATTCCCATACTGTATGCCATCTGCGCAGTATGCATTTAAATAAACAATTCTTTGGCAGCGGCACTTAGCCGTTCTTGTAAACTGATCCTAAAGCCTGACCTAAGCAGTTTTGCCTGCTCTCTCCAAAACTCAAGTACCCAAGAGCAATGCTTTCCTAAAATACAATATTCCTAAAAACACTGAGGCTTCTCCTCAATCTCTGTAACATTTGATTTTTAGTCTTAAGCTGAACACTGAACAATAAAGATCACAATCCAATCCGATTTGTAATTTCTTTTATTTGACAAAACTTCGGTTACAGCGTTGGTCTTATTTACTACAACGGTCCATTTAATAGACTCGGAAGTAAATAAATAAATAAATAAATATATATATTTATATTAGACAATAATAATAATCATAATTAATATAAATTCCCTCCCAAAACTAAAGTTCCCCCAAATACATAATATAGAAGAAAAATGAGTCTATTCACTTTGCTCTGATGTTTGTAACGCACAGAACCAAACATCGTAGACCCACAAAAGTTACATCTAGAATACTTAGAATCACTAGAGGAGTCGATATAGCCATGTCCGTCTGTCCGTCTGTCCGTCTGTCCGTCTGTTTCTATGCGATTTACTCCGTCGTCTTAAAAGCTATTTCGCTGAAACTTGGTACTTAGCCTTCTTTTTTACCTAGGTAGTACACTAGTTTGAATCGGTCGGATCGGACCACTATATCATATAGCTGTCATACGAACCTAAATCGGTTTAGGCAATAACTCCCACATTTATTATCCGATCCTGTTCAAATTTAGCACGCATATGTTTTTTATAGCAATTAATACATAAATCAAATTTCGTAAAGATTGGACTACTATATCATATAGCTGCCATACGAACCTAAATCGGTTTAGGGAATAACTCGCACATTTATTGACTGATCTTTTCAAAACTCGGCCAACACGTTTTCTACATAAATATACGCGTTTGTGCTAAATTTTATTAAAATCGGACTACTATATCATATAGCTGTCATACAAATCGAAATCGGCCCTATTAACTGACCAACCCCGTTCATGTGATTTTCGGCAGAAACAACTTCGAAAAGAGTCTGTAATCTTCGGCACCCCGAAGATAACGTTGGGATTTTTAGACTCTTTTTTCTTTTGTCTTTGATACTGACTAATTCTTGGCTGGGTATTTTATAGAGTTAGATATAATAAGTTGGAATTGCTTAGAAATTTTTATTGTTGTGTAGATTAGGTTAAAAAAAAAAATCTCAACGTTATCTTCGGGGTGCCGAAGATTACAGACTCTTTTCGAAGTTGTTTCTGCGGAAAATCACATGAACGGGGTTCGTCAGTTAATAGGGCCGATTTCGATTTGTATGACAGCTATATGATATAGTAGTCCGATTTTAATAAAATTTAGCACAAACGCGTATATTTATGTAGAAAACGTGTTGGCCGAGTTTTGAAAAGATCAGTCAATAAATGTGGAAGTTATTGCCTAAACCGATTTAGGTTCGTATGACAGCCATATGATATAGTGGTCCGATCCGACCGATTCAAACTTGTGTACTACCTAGGTAAAAAAGTAGGCTAAATACAAGTTTCAGCAAAATAGCTTTTAAGACGACGGAGTAAATCGCATAGAAACAGACGGACAGACGGACATGGCTATATCGACTCCTCTAGTGATTCTAAGTATTCTAGATGTAACTTTTGTGGGTCTACGATGTTTGGTTCTGTGCAAAGTTCAGAGCAACGTGAATAGACTCCTTTTTCTTCGAAAAGAGTCTAAAAATTACGTTTCTTATCAAGCAAATACAATTATGAAGGGCTAAGTAGTCAAATTTTTTCGGATGGCCTGATGGGGTAATTTAGGTAAAATAAAGTAGGTTTGGGGATTTTCGAAATTTTTTTTTGCGCCGAAAATCCAATTAGTTGGGTGAGTACAGAGCGCGGAGAGGGATCCAGCAACACCATGGAACCCTTAACATTCCCAAAATTCTTCCAGGACCCAATATCCCGTTGCTTTTATTTTTTTATTATAACTCCCATTGTGTATTTATTTATTTCTCCTTCTCTTAGTTCTTTGTCCCCCTTTCGACCCCTTCAGGGTCCATCAAAGGAACTCTTAATAAAATTTTGTAATTCCTTGGCCGCGTAGATTACACCCCAAACAAGCCCACCCCACTACGCCGAACTGAGCTAAAGGCACCCAGTAGAGTTTCGCCGTTTGGGTGTAGGATCCGTTCCAGCTCCACGTTGTCCCTGGATGTTCTGGATTGGCCCCTCATGAGTGTTGTCACCTACCATGTTGTCACTCTTCTTACAAGGCGGAAGACACTCAACCATCGGACGAACGTAAAATGTACATTGAGGGAACCATAGAGAGGGAACGCAGATTTTTATTTCTAATAGACACAGGATTCACAATTAGCATAGTAAACACAAAAAGAGTAGAAGAAAACCTGTATAAAAAATAAAAAATATACAAAAACCACTCAAACCATTAAATCAGAATTTAAAGCCAATAGCTTCTTGGTAATGACAGAAGCACCAAGTGAATATTCACAAAAACTACGTTCAAGGTGGGTAGCCTTACCCCTAGACAAATCATACGATTTCCTCTCTGGCATGACTTTTCATCCAAAGAAATGTAAAAAGTATAAACAAATATAAACGAGACTTTATGCATAACTGGACAAGGACACGACATATGGCCATACTTTTTTTGGCTTAGGTTGGCAGAACTGCTATATGTTTACATGTCAAATTTGAGCGCGATCTGTCACATAGTTTTTTTTTACGGCACTTTAAACAAGTTAACCTCGAGTGTTTTTCGAATTTAACTATGGTAATAACCGTTGAGCAAAGGGTTTGTTGGAAATTTTGTTATTCCAATGGAATAAGTGCGACAGACGCAATGAAAATGTTGCAGAATGCATATGGGGAGTCTTGCCTATCACGTGCACGTATTTTTGATTGGTAGAAGTCGTTCCTTTAGTGCCTTTTTTGCAAACAGAAACTTCTGGAAGTCATTCCAATACATTATATAATAGTACTAACTTTATTTGTATTTTAAAACGAATAATATAGAAAATGGAAATTAATAGTCGTCGTCGTCTCACGGCTACATCTTCACCGTTGTCTTTATCCTCGAATTGTTGTCGTTCCCGGAGCCACACAGGCAGAACGCACAACTTTCTTCTTCAACGAGCAAACAACATCTCTCTTGTCGTCGTACAGCACTTCGCTCTCGTAGCGTTGCGCTCTTGCTCTTCGTTGATCGCCGTCTTTGCGAATTCGCCTTCGCCTTCATTCGTAACTCGCTGCGTTCTTTGTTGAAAACTTTTATGGCATCTTTGTTTATCATATCTCGAATCTGAAGATCATCTTTCGTTCTCATCTTGGCACCAACCAGTAGCTCAAAAGGCGTCGTATTAATGCTCCTGGTAAATGTTGAGTTGATCGCTTGTTGTACTTTGTTAACATTGCGATACATGGGGTCATCGACATTTAGCTTTGAGAGAACTGAAATTATAATAGAATTTACTCGCTCAACCTGTCCGTTTACCCTCGGCAAGCCAGTAGTCGTCTTCACTAGCTTTATTCCCTCAGCGTCGCAATATTTCACAAAGTCTTGCGATGTAAATGCCGAGCCTCTATCCGAAATAATGAATGCTGGGTTGCCAAAGTTAACACTTTGATTGCTGAGCTTCACAATCACCTCGTTTGGTGTAGTTGACTTCTTTGGATAGAGCCAGCAAAATTTCGTAAAGGAATCCATTATGGCCAAAATGTGTTTGTAGTTCTTATGAGTTGACTCAAGCGGACCCAAAAAGTCAATACGGTATGTAACAATGGGACGTCTTCTTTCTGGAGTGGGTGTAGTAGTCCTTCCTGCTTGCATGGAATACAGCACTCGATATATTTTTTAATCTTATCTTCTACGTGTGGTATAAAAAATTCGCGACAAATTAACTCCTTTCTCTTCTTAGCAGCCAAATGACCTCTGTCATGGGCACTGCGCATGATTCGTTTTTGCATTTCGTTTGGCACTACTACTAGCTCATCGTCACCTACAAGTTTGTACAACATACCAGATTTTAAAAAGTAGTCATCATATGCCTTATTTTCATCGCTTAAAACTTCTTTGATGGCTTTTATCTTCTCGTCACGTGCTTGCGCATCTTTCAAAGCAGTACTAATGCTATCTTCTTTTATAAGAATCACAGGATACCGGCTGAGAGCATCGACATGCTTCATTCTCATGGGAGATCGATGTTCAACTGTATAGTTATATTCTTGCAGAAACGGAATCCAGCGAGCTACCCTGGTGCATAAACTTTGTTTTTCTAAAGTTTTCGTAAAAGCGTTGCAGTCAGTTACCAACTTAAAATGAATGCCTAACAAATACACGCTTAACTAAGTCAAAGCTTCGATGACTGCCAATATTTCTAACTCATAGCTACTGTATTTACGTTGTTAATCCGTGGTCTTTTTTGACATAAAATAAACTGGATGTAGTTGACCGTCGTCGACGTTCATCTGTAATAAAACTACTCCGAATCCATCAATAGACGCATCTGTATGCACTTCTGTCTCGTAAGTCTGGTTATAAATACTTAAAACAGGGTTCTCAGTTAGCAAGTTTTTCAAAATATTAACTGCATTTTCTTCCTCAAAATCAAATCTAAATTTTTCCTTTTTCTTTGTCAACTCAGTTAAAGATCTAGCTATGCCTGCGTAATTTGGTATACACTTTCTGAAATAGCACGTCAGGCCCAAAAAACTTTCTACTTGCTTAATAGTTTGTGGCATCTTGAACCTGGATACAGCTTCAATCTTCTCGGGTGAAGGGTAAATTTTGCGATTCTCTATAACATGTCCAAGAAACTGAATGCGCGTCTTCAAAAAATTGCACTTCTTCAAATTCAGCTGCAGACCATATTCTTTGCAATAACATCGTCTACATAGGGCAATGCAATACCTCTGTGTGACAGATCTCGGAATATCGCGTTGACGTGGCGCTGAAAAACGCCTGGCGAATTGGGAATTCCGAAGGGTACTTTCAAAAACTGATATTAACCTCGGTGTGTCACAAACGACGTATATTTTCTGCTCGATTCAGCAACTGGTACGTGGAAAAATCCGTTTTTCAAATCGATTGTACTGAATATATTTGCATCTTGAAGACGATCCAACTGATCTTCGATGAGCGGTAATGGGAAATGGTCCTTTACCTTGTTAATTCTGCTATAATCTACACACCTACAAACCTTGCAGAAGCATCGCTCTTTTTTACGAGTATTATGGGATGTTGACTCTTCAATTATGTCATTCTCAAGCCACTACTCAATCTGTTCATCAACAATACGCGTTTCCGAGAAAGCTAGTCTACGTGGAAGTGAAAAAATAGGGTTCTTATCATTTAGCACAGTACGCATTTCTACATTTGTTGTTTTTGTTTTGACTGGTTCATAGCTTGAAAAAAGCTCACGCACCTCTTGCTTAGCGTATTCGCATCGTCGTTAATGTCAAATAACTCATTGTCCACTTCAACACAAATGTTTAGAATATTTTGTTCGTTATTGATATTATTTTTTCGCACTTGCAAGCCATGACAATTAAAAACAATCTCTGTGTGTTCTCTAATTGTTCTCCAATAATTATTTTCAAATCAAGGAATTTGATTGGTATGACAAAAAAATCCAACATATAATCTTCTTCATCAATCAGAATTGTTTGTTTTAACTGTATGGTTTTATTTTATTAGAGTCGCCGTCACCACCAAATCCAATTAGAACGACATTGCAGCTTTCCAGCTTAGGCTTGCCAATATCCCAATAAAAATCTTCCCGTATATATGGGTATTCGTATTTACAACATTTTTGTCTATTTTTGCGCACTCTTTAGAATTATGTCCATACTGATTACATTTGTTACACTTTCTGCCTTTCTCTTTATTCTGGCAATTATTCACCACATAGCCTTTTTCACGACAGTTGTAGCATTTCACCTCCTTTTTCGCGTCTTTGAATAAATAAAATCTGATTTTTTCTGTCTTTTTCTTTCACACTGTTCTCGTTGCGCTTTGACTTGTCTTTCTCACTCTGATTTTCCTTTGCAATCATTTTTCCGAAACACTTTAGTTTCTCTTAAAATTTTTTTGTTTTTATGTAACCTAATCTTTATTTACATCTGCCCTGAGGGCAATCAATTAAATTTAATAATACCTTGACTGTGAATTAAATAAATAAATTTAATTAAATATGGAAACTCTAGTCAACAAAGGATTCCCTTAGGGAACCCGGAAAGGCAGGTCCAGCGGGTGGAGTCTATTTAGCCTACGGCGTTGGGTACTGTTGTCCAGTAGGTTTAAGGCGAGGTGGTTTTCGTGGTTTTCTAACTTCTGTAAGTGTCTTCTGCTGGTCCTCACTATTTCCTCTGCGACGGAAGGCATGTTGAGATCTCTTTTTATTGTTGTATTTCTGACATAATAAGGGGAGTTCAGTAAAAACCGGAAGATGCGACATTCTGCTCTTTGTATCCTTTTTATGTTACTGGAAGAAGCAGAGCCCCACAATTCTACTCCGTACATCCATGCCGGCTTGATGATGGCTTTGTACAGCAAGAGCTTGTGCTTTATGGGCAGTCGTCCCAGGAGCCAGGTCATAGCGCGACATTTGTGCCTCATGAGCTTTAATTTTTCCCCTATGTGGTCCTTCCACGTAAGTCTTTTGTCAAGGGTTATCCCCAGGTATTTGGCCTTCACTTTAAGCAGTATGTTTGTGCCGTTAATGTGGACTGGTGGACAGTTGCCTGGTCTGAGCGTGAACGTGACGTAGGTGGATTTGTCCGCATTTATGGTGATGTTCCACCTTTTCAGCCATGGCTGAATCGTGTCCAGCTCGTGTTGCAGCCCTTGCGCTGCCAAGGCTGGAGATGAGTCAGAGCACAGGAGCGCTGTGTCATCCGCATAAGTGCATGTCAATATTCTATTGTCTTCTGATACTGGCATATCAGAAGTGAATATGCTATACAGCACAGGACCTAGTACACTGCCCTGGGGAACTCCAGCTCGCACTACATGTTGGGGTGATTCAGAATTACTGCTCCTCACGTAGAACCTCCTCTCTTCGACATATGCCTTAAGGAACAAGTAGTATGGGGTGGGCAACTGCTGCTTCAGCTTGAATAGCAGTCATAGGTGCCACACCCTGTCGAAAGCCTGCCTCACATCCAGGAACACTGCTGCACAGTATTGCCTATTCTCGAGGGAGTCCAAGATCCTGCTGACCACCCGGTGGCATTGCTGGATGGCGCCATGCCCATGTCTGAAGCCAAATTGGTGGTCGGGGATGATTGTCCTCTCCTCCAGTATGGGCAGCAGTCTCTTAAGAAACAGGTTCTCCAGGATTTTGGAAAAAATGGCGAGCAGACTAATGGCCAATATGAGCCTAGCTCGACTTCTGGCTTGCCCGGCTTGTGGATGAGGATAACCTCGGCGCACTTCCACTGGGAAGGAAAGTGTCCCAGTCGCAGGCATTGGTTCATCAGAACCTTGAGGAACTCTATGCAGTTCGCTGGGAGTAGTTTGAGGGCGGCTGCGTCGATTTTATCGTGACCAGGAGATTTGGTGAGCTTCAAACACGAAATCTCATCCAGAATCTCCTGACTCCTTATCTCCGCGATAGGCAGGTCCATCGGACAGGCTGCATCAACGAACTGCGTCGTCACTTCGATGTCCTCATCATCTGGTTTCCAGGTGTTCAGCAAACGCATCCGCTTTCACCTGACTCGACCGGCACCAAACACCTGCAGCTGTTTTGACGGGTGGCACCCTCCTCACAGGCCTTATCAGATATTTGGTGGCGTTCCAGATGTTATGCTCAACATTGCCCGGTTCCAAATCAGCCAGGTACTCCTCGAGCGCTTTGCTCCTCGAGTCGTGGAGCAGCTGCTTGAGCTGCTTACAGGCTCTGTTGTAGGCCCTCTTATCCGACGGAGCCCTGCCGGACTGCCAGACCCTCCTCAGCCTCCTCTTTTCAGATACCATCGACGCCAGCTCAGTCGACCATAGGTGGTTGTCCCTGCGGGCCACTTGGAATCTCGCACTGTTGGTACGAGGTGTGGGTGTGGCCAACCTTGCCGCCTGATGTATTTTGCCAGTAAGACTAGCCACGGCATCGTCGATGTCTCCTCCAGTGCTGATATCCGGGTGTGGGTCAACGTTTTCCTCCAGCCAGCTTCTAAACACATTTGTATCGGTGTTTCGCCGAATGAGTTTGATACCTCCTGGAGTCCTTAGGAAGGAGGTCCTAAGAAGTACCCTAACCATACTGTGGTCAGAGCACAACTCGTAGCACCCAACTGTAGATACCTTCGCCGGGTCAATGCCTCTACTGATGCCCAGGTCCAGGAGGTCCGGTAACCTATTAGGGTCGCTGGGCCAGTATGTTGGCTCCCCCGTTGTATGTAGATTGCAGCCCAACTCTCTGACGCACTTCAGCAGAGTACTGCCCTTGGGGTTGACAATTCTGGAGCCCCACCATGTGTGCTTGGCATTGAAATCCCCACCAATGAGGAACTTGGGTCCCAAGTTTCTGAGCTGCGATGACAACTCGGGATGGCTAACTTTGCAACGCGGCGGTAGATATGCTGACGCAATACATATTTTGCCTGAATGTGTCAACAGCTGAATTCTGGCACATTGCATCCAGTCGAGCTGCATCGGCTCCATCTCCTCATATAGTAACCCACTCCTCACGATTACTGTGGCTCCACCTCTGATCCTGTCGGCCGGATGTAAGTCGTTGACCATTTCATATCCGGGGATTTTGAAGTGGGACCTCGATGTGAAGTGGGTCTCACTGACCAGTATCACATCCACCTGGTTGGTTTTCAGGTAGAGCTCCACCTCTGGCTTGTTCTTCGCCAAGCCGTTAGCATTCCAGATTACTATCTGAGTACTCATGGTATGGTTCTCTGACCGGAGAACATGGCCATAACCATGTCTTTGAACTGGCTGAACATTGAGGTCATCATCTGCTCCATACGTCTCATTATTCTATCCTCCATCGCTGCCTCCTGGTCAATGAAACCTTGTTGATTAGAGGTGTAGTTGTGTTGCGGCTGCTGAGGGTACCCTCCCCTAGTGACGTCAGCGTAGTTGAAGCCAGGGTGTGCGGCGTTGTTGGCAGTCACTGGCGGTGTATGGAGCACGTTTGGTGGAGCCATTGCCTTCGCCTTTGGCTTGGGGGCAGCCCTCTTCTTGGCCTCAATATAAACGCGGCAGCCTTGGTAAGACGCAGTGTGCGCCTCCCCACAGTTACCACATGTGGCAGGAGCGTCCTTGGCCTTAGTGCACTCTATAGAGGCATGTCCTTGACCGCACTTTACACAGGTGTACTGCAATCTCAAATTGCAAATTGACTCATATATTTTGCACCATATAATATTGTTTTGTTTACACTTTTTTCATAGATGCCGTCAATTAAATACTGTATAAAAGCGTCATCTTCAATTTTACCTCGGGAAGCAATATCTTTTATTCTATAAAAGTACTCAAAAACACACTCGTTGTTACCACGTTTCTTTCGCGCGAGTTGCTCGTGAATTAGCTTGCTGCTTACACTCGACTTAAATTCGGATAGCAATGCTAATTTGAGAGAAATCCACGAATTTAGAGTTCGTTCGCTCAACACAAGCAGTTTTGCAATTCCCTTTAGTGCCTTTTTTGCAAACAGAAACTTCTGGAAGTCATTCCAATACATGAGTGTCGCCTGTTCTTCGTATTCTTCTATCCATACTTCGACTGGAATAGTGTTAGTGCCATCATAACTGCGTATGCTCTCTTCTACGCCGCGAAAACTAATCGCAAATCGTGGCGTCGATATTCTGTCGTTTTCTGTAAAAACGTTGCGTCTGGTATTCATCTCGTCTGCTCCTTGTACATTCGTTTCTCCGTTCGGCGTCTGGAACATAACGTTTTCTGCTTCAACGTTTGTTTTAACGTCTGTTTCATCGTTTGTTTCGTCGTCTGTTTCGTCTTCGTCGACTTCGGGTGACGCCAGTAAACTGTTTATCTTCAAATTCAGAAAAATGTGTACATGTAAGTCTTCGTTTTTGTACCCTATGCCTAGCACATTGCATATTGAAACAAGGTCAGCCTGCGTCAGATTATTAACTGCGTATTCCCTCTTTGCACTATATCTGTGGTCGTTTTCGGCAAAATCGAAACCGGCAAAGTCCCGTAATCTTTGACGATTATTTCTGTCTCCTTCATTCTCGAACACAAAATTATGCAGTGCCGTAATATTCCCTTTCTTGCTTGAGCGTAAGCTACCACTTATGAAATTATTTAAACACGACATTGTACTAAAAAAAAATTTCGACTGTTTTATTTTTTGTTACACCTTCAACTTTTGTTTAATGTCATCAATTTTGTTCAATTTATTTTCAATACCATTCACGTTTGCTCAAATCTCGTTCACATTTGCTCTATCCCGGACGAGCGGCCAAAATGTGGGGTTTTATTATAATAGTTTAACTTTATTTGTATTTTAAAACGAATAATATAGAAAATGGAAATTAATAGTCGTCGTCGTCTCACGGCTACATCTTCACCGTTGTCTTTATCCTCGAATTGTTGTCGTTCCCGGAGCCACACAGGCAGAACGCACAACTTACTTCTTCAACGAGCAAACAACATCTCTCTTGTCGTCGTACAGCACTTCGCTCTCGTAGCGTTGCGCTCTTGCTCCTCGTTGATCGCCGTCTTTGCGAATTCGCCTTTTTTTTCGCCTTCATTCGTAACTCGCTGCGTTCTTTGTTGAAAACTTTTATGGCATCTTTGTTTATCATATCTCGAATCTGAAGATCATCTTTCGTTCTCATCTTGGCACCAACCAGTAGCTCAAAAGGCGTCGTATTAATGCTCCTGGTAAATGTTGAGTTGATCGCTTGTTGTACTTTGTTAACATTGCGATACATGGGGTCATCGACATTTAGCTTTGAGAGAACTGAAATTATAATAGAATTTACTCGCTCAACCTGTCCGTTTACCCTCGGCAAGCCAGTAGTCGTCTTCACTAGCTTTATTCCCTCAGCGTCGCAATATTTCACAAAGTCTTGCGATGTAAATGCCGAGCCTCTATCCGAAATAATGAATGCTGGGTTGCCAAAGTTAACACTTTGATTGCTGAGCTTCACAATCACCTCGTTTGGTGTAGTTGACTTCTTTGGATAGAGCCAGCAAAATTTCGTAAAGGAATCCATTATGGCCAAAATGTGTTTGTAGTTCTTATGAGTTGACTCAAGCGGACCCAAAAAGTCAATACGGTATGTAACAATGGGACGTCTTCTTTCTGGAGTGGGTGTAGTAGTCCTTCCTGCTTGCCATGGAATACAGCACTCGATATATTTTTTAATCTTATCTTCTACGTGTGGTATAAAAAATTCGCGACAAATTAACTCCTTTCTCTTCTTAGCAGCCAAATGACCTCTGTCATGGGCACTGCGCATGATTCGTTTTTGCATTTCGTTTGGCACTACTACTAGCTCATCGTCACCTACAAGTTTGTACAACATACCAGATTTTAAAAAGTAGTCATCATATGCCTTATTTTCATCGCTTAAAACTTCTTTGATGGCTTTTATCTTCTCGTCACGTGCTTGCGCATCTTTCAAAGCAGTACTAATGCTATCTTCTTTTTATAAGAATCACAGGATACCGGCTGAGAGCATCGACATGCTTCATTCTCATGGGAGATCGATGTTCAACTGTATAGTTATATTCTTGCAGAAACGGAATCCAGCGAGCTACCCTGGTGCATAAACTTTGTTTTTCTAAAGTTTTCGTAAAAGCGTTGCAGTCAGTTACCAACTTAAAATGAATGCCTAACAAATACACGCTTAACTTAGTCAAAGCTTCGATGACTGCCAATATTTCTAACTCATAGCTACTGTATTTACGTTGTTAATCCGTGGTCTTTTTTGACATAAAATAAACTGGATGTAGTTGACCGTCGTCGACGTTCATCTGTAATAAAACTACTCCGAATCCATCAATAGACGCATCTGTATGCACTTCTGTCTCGTAAGTCTGGTTATAAATACTTAAAACAGGGTTCTCAGTTAGCAACTTTTTCAAAATATTAACTGCATTTTCTTCCTCAAAATCAAATCTAAATTTTTCCTTTTTCTTTGTCAACTCAGTTAAAGATCTAGCTATGCCTGCGTAATTTGGTATACACTTTCTGAAATAGCACGTCAGGCCCAAAAAACTTTCTACTTGCTTAATAGTTTGTGGCATCTTGAACCTGGATACAGCTTCAATCTTCTCGGGTGAAGGGTAAATTTTGCGATTCTCTATAACATGTCCAAGAAACTGAATGCGCGTCTTCAAAAAATTGCACTTCTTCAAATTCAGCTGCAGACCATATTCTTTGCAATAACATCGTCTACATAGGGCAATGCAATACCTCTGTGTGACAGATCTCGGAATATCGCGTTGACGTGGCGCTGAAAAACGCCTGGCGAATTGGGAATTCCGAAGGGTACTTTCAAAAACTGATATTAACCTCGGTGTGTCACAAACGACGTATATTTTCTGCTCGATTCAGCAACTGGTACGTGGAAAAATCCGTTTTTCAAATCGATTGTACTGAATATATTTGCATCTTGAAGACGATCCAACTGATCTTCGATGAGCGGTAATGGGAAATGGTCCTTTACCTTGTTAATTCTGCTATAATCTACACACCTACAAACCTTGCAGAAGCATCGCTCTTTTTTACGAGTATTATGGGATGTTGACTCTTCAATAATGTCATTCTCAAGCCACTACTCAATCTGTTCATCAACAATACGCGTTTCCGAGAAAGCTAGTCTACGTGGAAGTGAAAAAATAGGGTTCTTATCATTTAGCACAGTACGCATTTCTACATTTGTTGTTTTTGTTTTGACTGGTTCATAGCTTGAAAAAAGCTCACGCACCTCTTGCTTAGCGTATTCGCATCGTCGTTAATGTCAAATAACTCATTGTCCACTTCAACACAAATGTTTAGAATATTTTGTTCGTTATTGATATTATTTTTTCGCACTTGCAAGCCATGACAATTAAAAACAATCTCTGTGTGTTCTCTAATTGTTCTCCAATAATTATTTTCAAATCAAGGAATTTGATTGGTACAACAAAAAAATCCAACATATAATCTTCTTCATCAATCAGAATTGTTTGTTTTAACTGTATGGTTTTATTTTATTAGAGTCGCCGTCACCACCAAATCCAATTAGAACGACATTGCAGCTTTCCAGCTTAGGCTTGCCAATATCCCAATAAAAATCTTCCCGTATATATGGGTATTCGTATTTACAACATTTTTGTCTATTTTTGCGCACTCTTTAGAATTATGTCCATACTGATTACATTTGTTACACTTTCTGCCTTTCTCTTTATTCTGGCAATTATTCACCACATAGCCTTTTTCACGACAGTTGTAGCATTTCACCTCCTTTTTCGCGTCTTTGAATAAATAAAATCTGATTTTTTCTGTCTTTTTCTTTCACACTGTTCTCGTTGCGCTTTGACTTGTCTTTCTCACTCTGATTTTCCTTTGCAATCATTTTTCCGAAACACTTTAGTTTCTCTTAAAATTTTTTTTTTTTATGTAACCTAATCTTTATTTACATCTGCCCTGAGGGCAATCAATTAAATTTAATAATACCTTGACTGTGAATTAAATAAATAAATTTAATTAAATATGGAAACTCTAGTCAACAAAGGATTCCCTTAGGGAACCCGGAAAGGCAGGTCCAGCGGGTGGAGTCTATTTAGCCTACGGCGTTGGGTACTGTTGTCCAGTAGGTTTAAGGCGAGGTGGTTTTCGTGGTTTTCTAACTTCTGTAAGTGTCTTCTGCTGGTCCTCACTATTTCCTCTGCGAAGGAAGGCATGTTGAGATCTCTTTTTATTGTTGTATTTCTGACATAATAAGGGAGTTCAGTAAAAACCGGAAGATGCGACATTCTGCTCTTTGTATCCTTTTTATGTTACTGGAAGAAGCAGAGCCCCACAATTCTACTCCGTACATCCATGCCGGCTTGATGATGGCTTTGTACAGCAAGAGCTTGTGCCTTATGGGCAGTCGTCCCAGGAGCCAGGTCATAGCGCGACATTTGTGCCTCATGAGCTTTAATTTTTCCCCTATGTGGTCCTTCCACGTAAGTCTTTTGTCAAGGGTTATCCCCAGGTATTTGGCCTTCACTTTAAGCAGTATGTTTGTGCCGTTAATGTGGACTGGTGGACAGTTGCCTGGTCTGAGCGTGAACGTGACGTAGGTGGATTTGTCCGCATTTATGGTGATGTTCCACCTTTTCAGCCATGGCTGAATCGTGTCCAGCTCGTGTTGCAGCCCTTGCGCTGCCAAGGCTGGAGACGGTCAGAGCACAGGAGCGCTGTGTCATCCGCATAAGTGCATGTCAATATTCTATTGTCTTCTGATACTGGCATATCAGAAGTGAATATACTATA